>JXSR01S006291.1:78510-99212 GCA_000969725.1 Ophiothrix spiculata
AAACTTAAACCTCTTTAGTGGTCATCATTCACAAGTCATTGAAAACTTTTATTTTGAAAAATCGGACCAAGCTCCTTTAACGAACCAAGCTCCTTTAACAACCATCTATTCAAAGTACTTCCATATACAAACTTACATCATCCATAACCAGATGATAATATGTGCTTTGAATGAAATTTTTGCCAGCAAAATATTAATTATTATCCGAGTTTCTAGATACAAAACACTGAATTCTCAAAATTGACACTTCCTTGTGTTTCCAATTTCCAAATAATCATTTTAAAGAATAATTATTCATATTGAAATCAGATAAAACCTATTTGGAAACCAAACATTTAGAAAAATAAAAACATACTTTGCATATTTCTCAGAAAGAAATCTGGTTAAATTCAAATTTCTGAGAACTACTTGTAGGGATTTTTCATTTGATTTGATTCATATCATGTCTTTCTTTGATTTGAATAAGTTGTCATGATTTTTCTTCGCCATGTGGAATCATGGCTATTACTTTACAAATTAGTGCAGGATGAAAAACATAATTAAAGCCATAAGCTTTATTTTACCCTAATATTTTTTGCCTTACTGCCCCATCTTGATAAACATTCTTTCCTCTGAACTTGTGTTTATTCAATTTGATTCATACCTGTGATTCGTTCAGGTCGAATAGATGAATTCTCATAACCACTTTAAAGCTACATCTTCATTGGTTAAAATATATTTTGTATAATCTATTAAACCAATTACAAACATTGTATCAAAAATGTGCTAAAATCATAAAATGTTTATGTGGTCTTTTCCAAGCCATATTGTGATTGGCTACTCAGATGCGCATTTCTTTTCACCAACCAATAAGACTTGCTTTTAGACAGAAATAGTACTTAAGGGGTTAAAACCATAATCTAACCAAGGTGTATTTGATTATCCCCTTGGATATTTACATTTATTGATTATACAGCATTTGCCCGTCTTTTCTCTATTTTTTTACAGTTTCTATTTACTTAATTTGACCCAGAAATCTTGCCAATTCTGCAGCTCTTTCCAAGATTAATCCACCTTATCTCAACACTGCAACAAAATCAAAACATTCATATGAAACACTGGCAGGGCATAACCACCATTAAGCAAAAAAGAAGATGCGAAAGACAACAGAGGAAAAATCGAAACTGCTAATCAAATTCGTAGAGGAGCAAAAGACGGTCCGGAAATGTCAAAGTGTTAAGTTTCATTGTCTGAATGCGTTACGTGATTACGTCAAAACAAAACATTTATTCAAAAGCTGCCCTGAAGCTATTTCTTGACCACATTATTCAAAGCTGCCTGATGATTGAGTTAAGCTGAAACCTATTTGGCCATTTCTATCTCCAGGCGATGACAGTGACCAACGCATTGTATAAATGTTACATCTTTGTTAACTCCTTAGATGACCCGCAAACATGCTTTACCAGGGGGTAGGGGGGATACCAAGTATTTGAATTGGGTAAATATTCTTTAGTCATTTTTGTCTGTGGATGACCCTTGTGATTATTTACTTTCATTCAATTTACTTCTTAGTTCCTTATTCTCTCTTTCTTCTGATTTTATGATGATTCAATTTGCTCCAAAATACAGGTGTTTCTTATGTTTCTTATGGCTTAATTCTCTTAACCACTTGAAAATTATATCTTCATTGGTCAAAATACATTATGTATCATTGATTAAACCAATCACAAACGTTGTATCAAAAATATGCCAAATCAAAAAAATCATTTAATTTCTTTCTAAGCCAAATTTTGATTGGCTACTCAGAATAGCAATTCTTTTCACCAACTACTTAGGATGGCTTTTAGGCCAGGGTCAGACGAACGACGAGATTTATTTATTACAATAAATTTAATGTCATAATTAATTACGACATGCGGTCACACGTACTACGACCTCGCATTTACTACAATAAATAAAATGTCGTAATTAATTACGAGATGGGATTAGCACATCATTTTCAGCATGCAGACTATAGTAATGCAATGTCGTAATAAATTACGAGGTGGGGTCACACATGGTTTTTACCGCATTACATTCAACTTTATTACAATAAATCCATCTCAACGACCGAAATTGTCGTCGTTCCTTTTTTTTTAATGCGACGACGACCCTATTGTAATAAATACGGGTCACACGTATTACGAGAGCAAAATTTATTGTAGTAAATGTGACCTTCGTCGTTCGTCTGACCCCGGCCTTAGACAGAAATAGTACTTAAGGGGTTAAAACCATAATCTTACCAAGGTGTATTTGATTATCCCCTTGGATATTTACATTTATTGATTATACAGCATTTGCCCATCTTTTCTCTATTTTTTTACAGTTTCTATTTACTTAATTTGACCCAGAAATCTTGCTAATTTTGCAGCTCTTTCCAAGATAGTAATCCACCTTATCTCAACATTGCAACAAAATCAAAACATTCAAATGAAACGCTGGCAGGGCATAACCACCATTAAGCAAAAAAGAAGATGCCAAAGACAACAGAGGAAAAATCGAAACTGCTAATCAAATTCGTACAGGAGCAAAAGACGGTCCGGAAATGTCAAAGTGATAAGTTTCATTGTCTGAATGCGTTACGTGATTACGTCAAAACAAAACATTTATTCAAAAGCTGCCCTGAAGCTATTTCTTGACCACATTATTCAAAGCTGCCTGATGATTGGGTTAAGCTGAAACCTATTTGGTCATTTCTATCTCCAGGCAATGACAGTGACCAACGCATTGTATAAATGATACATCTTTGTCAACTCCTGCTTTGTTAAAACATGCTTTATCAGGGGGTAGGGGGATACCAAGTATTTGAATTGGGTAAATCTTATGTAATCTTTTTGCCCTAAATCCAACATCCTTCGTGCATTCACTTGATGCATTGCTGTCTTCAGTAGATAACATTTTGAAATTCAGTCAATGGTCATTCCAAATGTTATCCTGTATCTGCGGTAGATAGCTAAACTTGTCAGCAAATATTTATATCAAATATGTACAAAATAAGAATGATGTTGATTAATGTTTAATTGCTTTCAATGAATGTTTTATAGTGGACAAGTGGATAAGTATTTCTGTAAAAATAGGAAAAAGTTTCATTAAATTTATGATTTTACTAGTTTTTTTAATATTTTAAATTAAACAAAAATCATTTGTTTGTTATTGCATTTCTGCAGTAGATAGCTTAACGTATCGAACAATTGTGCAACATATGTATAAAAGTTTTCAAACAACTTATAATAGTGGACAAGAAAAAAGATGTATTTCCTTAAAAATTGGGAAAAAGTTTCATCATATTTATGGGTTTTACTTTGTTTTTGTGTGATTTAGAAAAAAAACACGCTATCATGGTCATTCCATTTGCTATCTTAAGTAGATAGCAAAATTGATCAACAACAATACAACATATGTACAAAATAAGAATGATGTTGATAAATATACAAATGTTTTCAATGAATTTACCATAATGGACATGAAAAAGTACTTGAGTAAATAAAGACTTCAAAAGAACCTCCCCATCTCATCCTTTTTATCATATTCCTATGTTTGTGTTTAATTTCGAAAATATTCATCTGAGTACAGAAGCAAAATTCCGCTTAATTTTCGTTCTGCATTGATTGATTAACTCTATTCCTTCTGGATGTTTACCCAATGCAACACAAACAGTCTTCTTCTCAAATTTCATCCAATACATACTATGCATAATTCTATTTCATGTGTACGAGCGAGGGGTGTTTAGCGACGGCCATCCTTCCCTTATAAATTCTTACTCATCTGAAATATATCCATTTCTTGCATTTATGATGAGCCCGTCTCCCTGGCTTGCATTTATAATAAGCCTGTCTCCCCCTGTTGATACAGAGCTGTCATTTATATATAACACTTTCAAGCATTAAATCTATATGAGACTTAGAGGAGATGGAATTATTATGCACATTTTGATAGTCTCTGACCATCTTATACAGCCCTACTGCTGCATCAATTAAAAAAATGTCAACGGCTGACTCATTTTACCTCACTCGGAGAGCAAAGAAGAAGAAAACGACTCGTGTTTAATTAATTGCCCCGCAGGTTCTTTAAGAGCCGTTTTTTATTTTATAAGATTTGAGAGTACGAAAATGTCAGATGATATGAAAGCTAAGCTCGCTCTTTGCATATTAGGGATTTAAAGCATACATTGTATATTTCAAAAATCAATTTCTATGGTAATTTTTTGCATTTGGAATTTATATTTTCTGTGGCTGGATGTGTTTTGTTGCCCTATGTACTAGCTGATCCATGATCAAATCTAATAAATTTTCTTGTAGATTTATTTTAATTTCAATTTCTAGGTATCTTTTCTTTCTTCTGTCTATGTTTTCTCAAATCCACATTTCTTCTTGTTGAAAAACAGGTAACAGATGTGAGAGATGATATAGCTTTTTGGTTTGTATATCTTTTTTGAAAAACAATCGTCAGCTTATTTGGGTTTTAGCCAACATGTACTTAAGGTGTCTGGTCCACACACCGTCCACGCGTACCAGTACGCGCTAGTGTCCGAGTTCTTAAGTGCCGCAATACACATACGCATTTACTCTGAGCAGTGTTTTGAAGCTAAAAATTGCCATATTTTAATATTTTTTCTGGAAAATTAAGTCGGTGACCCCCAATTTTTATTGGTTTATTTGAAAGAACATACTTGTGCGCAACTTTTGTGAAAAAATTAACGCAAATGCTTGGGCAGATGTTTTGAATCAACACTAAATAATGTCACTTTTGCCACATTTCCCATAGACCCATGTACTAACTTTTCCCCCAAAACCTCCAAAAATGCTGTTTTTAAAATGACTCTCGTGCAAAAACGAGTCCAGTGACCCCCTATTTTTATTTTTTAAATC
The DNA here is from genome assembly GCA_000969725.1 of Ophiothrix spiculata. Lineage (NCBI taxonomy): Eukaryota > Metazoa > Echinodermata > Ophiuroidea > Amphilepidida > Ophiotrichidae > Ophiothrix > Ophiothrix spiculata. The sequence goes on from JXSR01S006291.1 coordinate 83,397, forward strand.
GGTTCTACATCGATAAAATATCATTCATGCCGATTTTTACTAAAAATCTTCGGGCAGATCTATCATGGACCAAACACCTTAATGAATTTTCTGGAAAATTTGGACTGTTCCAAAGTACATTGAATTTCAAGAGTAAAGCTGGATGAAAGCTTCATAAAGGTGAGCTAAATTAAACGGGGAAAAAAAAAACTTTAAACATACTTTGAATTTCACTGAGCTAAGAAAAGTAATTAATTGTTACTTAAATTACCAGACATTTATCTAGAATTGTACGCAATATTCCTCTTTTCAGTGTCCTTAAAAAACCTTTTTGACACCATTGACCATTCAGATGACAAAAAGGGTGAAAAACCCAGCTCCAAGCAGCCGTAATGTTGGCAATTTTCTTTTATGCTATACACTCACGCTCTAAAGTATTTCCTCACAATTAAAAACGTTCACAAACCATGTTTTTTTTATATTAAACGACCTAGAATCATCAAAGATTCATACTTGTATAGGTAACTTATCTATTCAATATGAATAAATCGCTGTTACTTTTATTATTTGATCTTCCATTGCTATAAAAATGGCTGATTTCATGGACCATATACAAATACACCACAAGTACAAATCTCATAACTATGTAACTAATCAATTTTTCATAACTTCATTATTACCTTGCAATAGGATAGAATATTTTCAGGTTGTAAGTTTTAAAACAAATGCACAGAAATGTATATAAACCCACTTTTTTATGTTCAGACAAAAGTAGTAATATGCATTACATGCCATATTTTCAAATGCAATGAATGCAATTCCGGAATAGTTACTTCGATAAATAAACAATATAGACTCTGTCAAAAAATGATGAAAATGTGATAAACACCTTTTGAGATATGGCTGAATAAAGGTTTTGTGCGGAAATACTTTAGAGCAGCAGTGTATACAAGTAAAATACATGTGAAGATTGTAATTTGGTTAAATCATTTTTTTTTTTAGATTCACAATATTCGTGCATTCTGCGTGGAGCACATGTGGCCGAGTGGATAAGGTGCCTGTCTCATAATCCATAGGTTGTGAGATCGAGCCCCGCTTGTATCAACGTGTTGTGTTCTTTGGCAAGACACTTTATCCTCATTGCTCCTTTGCAATGCGTAGCGTGCGATTTGTGCTAAAATCTTCTTTGCATTGGTGTGTGTTTAGGCGTGTTTAATAATTCGTAAATTCTAGCAATTTGACCTGCGGTTAATGATTACAGTTTGAAATAAAAAGATTATTATTATTATCTTTAAAACATCTGTAAAGTTTTATTTGAAAAAGATTGAACTGAAGTTTAAAAAATTCACTACTTAAAAGAATAGTCATCATCAGAAAAGCATATGGCTTACTTATTTTTGTATCAGTTTCAACGTTAACTCCATGACAAAATTTGACGGACCATAACTTGACTTGCGGATATCAGGTAAAGTTCATTGAAGTGCCATTCTAGTCCTTTAACATGGATGTTACAGATATGTAAAAAGTGGAAATGACCAGAGGCTGACTTTATTGTGAGATAGTAGCCCTAATATATGCTTCAGGAGCATGTGCTCCTGAAGCATATGCTCCTGTAGCAAATGCTCCAGGAGCATATTGGACTTAAAATATTTTCAGTTGAAATATATGCTCCAGGAGCATATTTGATTCATTATGCTCCAGGAGCATATTTAACAAATATGTTCCAGGAGCATGTTTGACTTAGAAATAGCTAGAAAAATGATCTTGGAGCTTAGAAATAAGCATGTTGGACTTAGAACATGCTTCAGGAACATAAACGACTTAGAAGCAAGTATTTTGAGTATTTTGAGCATGTTTGTCAAATATGCTCCAGGAGCATTTAAAGTCGAACATGCTTCTGGAGCATATACTTCAACCCAAAAATTTCTAAGTCACATGTGCTCAAGGAGCATATGCTCCTGGAGCATATATTAGGGCTACTATCTCACAAAAGCTGACTTTATGGCTGGTTTGAGATGGAGAACCACATATTACACCAGATGGTTAAAAGCAAAGAAATTTGTCATTTTTAAAAAAATCATTTCCTAATTGCTGTCAACAACTAAAGACAGAGTTAAAAAAGGAAAATATGGTAATCAAACCTTACAACACTTGAATATCACAAAACTCATAAATTTGGCTGAGTTTGACCAAATCAGATCCTATATAGATTTAAGTTTTATATTTCATTTTATTGAAAAACAAAGATAATTAGCTTCATCACTCATTAGATAATTATGCATTATAATGTTTTAAAGACAAAAATCATCACAAATATATGAGCCAGTATCATATAGCACTTAAAAAGAGCAGTTAAAATAATAGTCAAATATTTCAACATCGCCAAATTCACCAAAAACAATAATAGTAGATGTTTGGATAGACAAAACTGGAGGATTTTTTTTTTAATTCAGGTTTTGAAGCATGTTTTGATAGGCCCCTCTGATATTTATAACATACTGCATAATATATTATAATATTCTACAGAAGCATCATTTTCTTTCTTGATCCTAAAACAATTATAAAATTAACCAATAAGAAGGTCGTGCGCCAGTTAACTTCCCCTCCACACCTTAATCCGCCCCTATTGTATGAAAAGAGGTCCTTTCCAAGATTTTTGACCTGAATTTCATTACAGGAAGAATAAGCAAACAGAATGTATTGCAGAAATAATGATGATGGTAAAAATTTAATCGATGTGCAAAGTCCACAAATTTCATTACAGTGTGTGTCAAAATGATTTGTTCTCTAATTTGTTAGTTTTTACACCAAATTGAAAAATGTTATCATTTCTGTATTCAATTCTTCTAAAAGACCATTTCATTACCTTCTGAAATCATATCATTCCTTTTGCAAATTAAAGACATAGAAATATACTCCCAATTGAAATAATTCTGACTTTGAAGAAGAAATGAACATTATTATTAAAGATTTGTTTTTTTGTGAGTACTAATCCTTTTGACACACCCTGTATGTAAAAAAGAATCACATTTTTACAGAATATTTTACTTGAGGGAAAATTTGATAACAGCTGAAACCAAGGTATGTTTTAATTACAATGTTCTGCTAATTTCTACATTTTTTCAGGTTTATCTTCAGACTTGATGTGTGACATGATCAGGAGGAATGAGTCGGATGTCGGAAACAGTGTGTTTGAGTACAGTGCAATTAAGGTAAACAAAATTGGTGGTTTTTTTATTATTTTTAAGTTCCGAAAAATATTGTTTATCTAGAATTAAAAACTCGATAATGGTAGGATTTGAGTCCGAATGTAACATTTTTAATGTATAACCAGGTTGTGATTAAAAAATCGAAATTGAAAATTGTCGACATGTGAATAATTTTCCTTGACTGTGTCACATATGATGAATTTCTAAGTGAACTCTTACCAGATATGCTGTGTTATAGGTGATTTGATCAATTTTTGTGTGGTATAATTGTTTGAATATTTTGAATATTTGATAGACGCACATCAGTAAGAAGGCCCTTCTCTTGAGTGTGGCTTACATTCCCAAAATTGGACAATTGGTCAATTTTTTTCTGCTAAAAAGTAAAAAAATGCTGCAAAAAAGGATAGAAAATACTGTTTTTACAAAGAGTTTGTTGAAACATTGACACTAATCACAACAAATTGAAATTAAGCTTAACTGCTCAAAATCTGCTGAAAGTCAGAATTTTTTCACAGAAAAAATGAATCACTGACCAGACAGGCCTGTATAGTTATGTTGATGTGGGGTGGAATATACCACTACAAATTTGGTAAATGGCCTTTTACCTAGGGAGCAAAACCCCAGTTTAGGGGTAAAACTGCAACTAGAAATTATTTTAATGTGTCCTATCTAGATGGGTGCTATGGACCATAGGTAACATCACTAGGGTGGACACAAAATCAGTCTGCTGCTCGGGACCCGGCAGGAGGGGGGTAAAAGTCATTGCAGGGGGCCAATTTGAAAATTGGTCAAATCTTGTTCAAAACCATTCTAACATGTTCCTCTCATCATAAGGAACCAGAAAAAGTATACTTTGAACAACCTCCGATGAATGCTTCATGAGTTATAGCCAAAAACATGAAAGGTCAAAAACAAGGGACATGAGATGGACCTATGGGAGTCAACAATTTCAAAAGTGTCCGATTTTGTTCAAAATAGTCTCAAATTGTTTGTCTTGCAAAACTGTCTATACAAAGTAATATTTTCAAACCTCTACGATCAACCGTTTCTATGGTATCAAGAAAACCTCCTTATTTCCAATTGGTGCAATTAACAAAAACTTATATCGACCTGTAACCATAGCAACGGTTGATCGTAGACATTGGAAATTATTACTTTATGTAGACAGTTTTGCAAGACAAACAATTTGAGACCATTTTGAACAAAATCGGACACTTTTGAAACTGTTGACTCCCATAGACTTATCTCATGACCCTTGTTTTGACCTTTCATGTTTTTGGCTATAACTCTTGAAGCATTCATCGGAGATAGGTCAAAGTATACTTTTTCTGGTTTCTTATGATGAGAGGAACATGTTAGAATGGTTTGAAACAAGATTTGACCAATTTTCAAATTGGCCCCCTGCAATGACTTTTACCCCCCTCCTGCCGGGTCCGGTGCAGCAGACTGATTTTGTGTCCACCCTAGCGATGTTACCTATGGTCCATAGCACCCATCTACATAGGACACATCAAAATAATTTCTCGTTGCAAGTAAACCTGTTTTGCTCCCTAGGTATTTTGTTTTCTGCAATTCTATATAATGTCAAATTATGGTTTTACAAGGGATGTTATGCAATAATTTATCAACATTCTACTATACTGGAAAAAACACACCAGTAATTCAGACAAAAAAAAAAAGAAAGAAAGAACTGCCTTCATTGGTCAAGATAAATTTACCACAATTTATTGAACCAAACAGAGATTTTTTAACAATTGAAATTCTATTTCCAAAAATAAATATTTAATATTTTTTTCATCAGTGTTGATATGAAATATAATTAGATATCACGCTGGGTTATAATAAAATTAATGATCAAAAATATATCAAACATAAACAATACATCTGTGTACCACAAAGTGTAAGTAAAATGGTGTAAACAATTGACCAGTCGAGGGGAGGGGAAGGAAACAATATATGTACCACCAAGTGTAAGTAAGATAGTGTAAACAATTGGGGAGGGAGAGGAGGGGTGGTAAACAATACATCTTTGTACCACCAAGTATAAGTAAAATGGTATAAACAATTGACCAGGGGAGGGGAGAGGAATGAAACAATATATGTACCACCAAGTGTAAGTAAAATGGTATAAAAAATTGACCAGGGGAGGGGAGGGGAGTAAGCAATTAATGCTGCATTCAAAGTCCACCGATTTTATCACTGTAACATCGCTCGATACGCAGTCTTTAAATGCCTTACGAGAAGTGCACTTTAAAATTTCAAGACTTCGTATCTAGCCATGTCGCATTGATGAAATCAGTGGAATCTTATGCGCATCATAATTGTTATGGACAATCAGCTTATCATGTCCAGAATACACTTTTTTGAGTGTTGGACCTTTATTGAAGTGATCGCAACATAATTGGATACACTCTTTGCATCATTTTTGTGCCCGATCTGGTTAACAAGCAAGGGAGTTGCATCACCTTGCCAGTAGATTTACTTTCAAATTAGATCACATAATGGTATCATGTACGAACAATCTCGATGATACTGATACCAATTAAAAGCTGAAAAAAGTCAAGAAAACAAGGCTAGATCCACAAATTAATAACAGATAGTTCAGAATCAGCATTTCAATTTTCCTTCTCTTAATTGTGTATAAACATTGCCATCAAGCTTTAAAGAGTTGACACAATTCATGGAATTAAAGCAAAACAATCCCAAATTAATTGCGATTAATATAAACAATTCATCATTAAAACGCCGCAGAGAATGGCATCAAAAGTGTAACAAAATGAAGTCAAATTGATGATGAAAAGCTTGCTAATTCGACATCATCCCATATAACGTCAAGATCCTAGCTGTTACTATGGTGAAGATCCGGGTTGGCAATCAAGGATTGACATGTTAATTAGTATTAATTGCTCAGCATCGTTAATAGGCCACAAAGATAGATTGTTACATTGTTAGATTCAGTAATTATAATAAAAGTATTTATTAACCATGGTCATGGAATTTTTTCTGAGAACTTCAATTTTCTGTGACACTTTTTAACTACTAACTCGTATCTATAACAATTCTGTTAAAAGCAAAACTAAAGAGATAATTATTTATGCTTTTGATTTCAACTTAATCCCTTTGGGAAACAGAAATAAATGGTGGTGTTTTTATAAATTAATTGTTTAAATACACAAAACAAAAAATTGCTTTTCATCTAACTATACATTTTTACAGAAGATATTATGATTCTTTTTCAATTTTGCATTTGCAAGGAAGAAGAATATTCATTTTAAAATCAACAAGCATACATTTGAAGTTAAAGATTCAGGAATATAGAATCACTGTTGGCAGCTCAATGAGAAAATAATTTGGTGGAAAATCATCTTTCTAAGAAAAATAATAAAGTTTTGCTTGTTTGTTTTGACTCTACATCTTTCCTAGATTGTCCAAAGTTTTTATAACTTATTTATCTACACTAGGGATTCTCAACTAGCGGCGCACGCGCCTTCTCTCTCAAAGAAACTTAGAAATACACTGAAAATGGATGCATGTGGCACTTTAGCGTTCATTTTTCACATTTATTTGGCACATTGTAAGAACTTGTTAAGAAACCCTGATCTACACAATTGTGGCTAATATCTTTAATGGACAATAATGATAGATTGCTATGTTACTATAACGTACCACATTTTTCACTAAAAGGAACATGATTCAGTCCTTAAATTTTGCATAAAGGTGTAACAAAAATATTTTGGTACCAAAATTTCAAAAAAAAAGATAAAAGGATTAGACTTTAGCATGATAACAATTATTCAAGTCATCTCATGGATTGTTTGGTGTATTAATTGTTAATGCGATTTTAAAGGAAAATCATCAGTTGGAATGGACAGATCTTGGTCAATGCTTAAAAAAAGGAAAAGAAGAAGAAAAATCAGCAGATTTAAAGGAAAATAATCAAAATTGAACATACAAGCATGTGATGTGTTTTTAAAGCTATACATTTATTCCTCGGAAGAAAGTACTTTGAAATTGCAAACTTTACAGTTTGTTCAGGGCTAATCATTGGAAAGGTTAAAGGCTGGATAATGAAAACATGGTAGCAAGAGCTCTGTTGTTTAAAGCTATTTATATTTGTGGGGATGAGCAGCAGAAAGGGTAAAATAAAGATAGCAAAAAATAAATAAATAAATTAGCATTGTAAAATAGTGCTAAAAATTTGGGTGGTTCCAAAGTAACGTTTGTGACCGAAAAATTGGAAAATTTCACTTTTAAATTGCCACAGAACCTAGCATAAACATAATATCAACGAGTTTGTTGTTGATAATGGTGCTCACTGGTAGGATCGAGACATGCAGGTGTTTAAAGATTAAAATAGTTGCCAAGATACTGAATAAAGTTCATGTAACGTTCGGTAACGTTTGTGACATCGCACGGAAATGTTTTTTTTTTGCTCCAAATGACTTCAAAGTAAAAATTCTCTGACATGTTAGCGAATTTTTTATTTGCGCTTTCCACAGATGATGGGTAACATATTAACAAATAGTTCACAAAAGTGACAGGGAATTCTATCGTCAGGATTTCTTTTAATGCAATGTTTCGTTTGGTAACGTGTGGTAAGGTTTGTGACATTTTGCTGTGACATTTTGCTGTAACTTTTTGGTAACGTTTGTGACATTTTTGTATTAAAACATGAGCTCATTCATGCACGGATAGAAAAAAAATCAAAATTTCTGATTAGAAAATACTTCTCACATACCGAGTAACAAACATATGACTGAAAAAAAAATGGTCATATGGTCGAATAAAAAAGCTGATTTTTCGTTTGAAATCAAAAAAGGTTTAGTTTTTACTGGAATGAGCCCTTTGAATTTCAGGTTGTCCTGTGATCAGCAGTGAAAAGGTTAAAGTCTAGGTAGTGAACACATGGTAGAAAGAGCTCTGTTGTTTAAAGCTATTAATATTTGTATTATTGCGCTATTCAAATCCAAAACAAATGGTTACAGATTGAGTCGTTGCAATTAATTGCTGACATGCCTTATGCACGGCCTTCTGCTCATTCTTGTAAGAGCGGATAAAATATATGATTGCAACGACTGCGTAAACGAGGCTAATTGCATTTGCGACAAATTGAGTTGGGAAGTTGAGAGTCCATGCATGCGCATAGTTGTACGGCCTTGACAAATTATAGAAGTGTAATTAATAGTCAGCATAATCACAATAGGAGAATTAAAAGAATGGATGGTTGCATATCATTGTCAGCCATTTTGAGTTGGGATAATTTCTCCGCTTTTTGTTTTGGGAGTTTGGTAGGAGGTGTTGGTATCAGACATCTGGCTGGAGTGTGTGTGCGTGATTTTAATGTTATTTTTAATTGCAGTCGAAGTTAAATTGAGCTATTAATATCACATTTTGAGATAAAAATTTAAAAAAATCTTATTGTCTAAACATTAATAAGCTATTTTTAGATTAAGGCATGTTGAGTGGAATCATTTTTTTTTCTTGATAAGAGAATGATTTCATAAAGATACGTTGACCTTCAGATGGCTGGGTGCAAAATCTTGTTCACATCATTGAACTCATTTTCAAAAGAGCAGTGTGAGAAAAATAATGTTTCTTTGATTTTGGTGCAAAATCAAAAGGCCACTACCACTAAGACATTATTTAATTAGTAGCATCAGTAAGGTGTCTCTTTTTCTTTTCTTTCTTACTTTTTTTTAGCAGGATCATTTGATTTTCACTATTATTAGTTTCCTTGACCTTCAAATAACTGGGTGCTAAATCTTACTGATTTGTTAACAACAAAGAACGTGTTTCTTTAATTTTCACATTTTGCGAACATGCAGAAATTGGAAGCAGGAACATTGACACCTCGAAAACAAAGGAATAGAGAAATTGGCATTGGCTGGTTAGTTGGTTGGTTGAATAAAATTCCCTCCTTCAACTTAGGAGCACTGGGTGTTGACATTCATATAAGACATAAAAATGTTTAATTGAGTTGTTGAGTATAAAAAAGTACACTTTATCTATTATGGAAAAATAGTTACTTCAACATGATATGAAATAAAAAACATACATTAAAAAACATTTTTAACACACACACAAAAATGGTTTTGCCATTTTGCCAGACTCCTGAACGTAAAATTAGTTGCATCATTCTTCTCATTTTGCTTGATTCTATCTAGTCCAGTGTTCGTGTAAGACATCTTTGCTCATGTCTTTGCTCATTTGTTTTGTTCAGATTTGGGATAATCTATTACTTTGTAACAGTGGCGTAGCCAGGGGTGGGCAAGGTGGGCAAAATGCCCACCTCAGACATTTTTTGGAGAAACTTTGACGACCTGGGAAAAAATAAACGGGGTAGGAACTGCCTTTCCCCCGTAAAATTACGACAATTAGAGCTGAAAATCGCTAAAAATTAGGTTGAAAACTTCATAAAGCACAATATTTGGCGGTTTTTCTAGAAAAACTCGGCCTAGTCGGCCCCTTGGAACCCCTGTAAAATCGCTCGATAAAATTCATTGGAGAAATCTTAGGTGGTTTGCCCACCCTTGGTGAAAGGCCTGGCTACGCCACTGCTTTGTAATGGTTTAAGATGTGTCCCCTGTGGCTAAATGATTCAACCTGGATAAACAGACAAACAAAAACAATCAAATAAATCAAAAATCAATCAGAAAATGAGTCATCCAAGTTTTACAAAAATTGTACAATGTTGTTAGTTGTATAATGTAGGATACTTTAATATTCTATCTAAAACCTTGTGAGCGAATATAGTGTACCAGCATGTCAAATCATATTTTTTGGCACAAAGCAATTGACATTGATCAGACTATGCGGGAAGTTGGAAGACTCCATCATTTTATTCTTTTCAAAAACATGTTCTTCTAACGTATGATATGATATTCTGTGAGGAGGACAAAGTCAAAACATGTTTTTGCACTACCTCGTACTGCATTGATTCATTGATAAATGCCGACTTTTCCAATAAATGTCACTGAATTTCCACTAAATCACATTATTGAAAGCACAAAAAGCACTTGTCCGAAATACATCGAAATGGTTAAATGTAAGAAACAAAAATAGTTGTAGATGTGGCTTCATAGTGATATGCTATACAGTGGCGTGTCCAGGGGGTGGCTTTTGGGGCTGAAGCCCCCGCAGAGTTGCAAAAATCATGTCGAATCAGCCTAATTTTGTCAAGTTTTGACACTAAGCCCCCTGCACAAATCACCAAGCCCCCTCAAGCCCCCCACAAGGAAAAATCCTGGACACACCAGTGCTGTACATAGGCATCTAGTTCAGAATTCATAAGGTCCTGGAAATTTCCTAGCAGCATGTCCCTACCCAAACCAAACTTGAGTGCTCCCTTTTCCCAAGTTTGAAATGGGAGAAAGCAATCAGAGTATTTTTATACATCAGTTTCCAAAATCGTTTCTGAATCTAAAATTAAACAAGACTAAACTTGAGTAAGTATACACTTTTAAATAAATGCATCTTTGTTTTGATTTTCATATACATATAGGCTTTTGTGTTTGTGTTTTAAAAATATTTTTATCAAAAACAACATGCTGAAATTTACATAACAGCTGATAATCAGACATTAATTATGAGAACATTATAAGGCAAAAAACTATAGCCAATTTAATCACGCATGTTTTAGCATTATGTGATTTTTCAATTGAGCTGAGACAAAGTGAAAGTTGTTTGTGGTCAAATATAACTGCCTTTAGAAAATTAGACAAAATGGTGTTAGACAAAGTGGCAAATCACCAATTATTTAATCAAGCACAATTATATTGAAGCACATTTGAAGAAACATAAAAGCATCAGATTGAGCTGATGAGGCCATAATTAAAAATCATTTTGTTTCTCGTACCAAAGTTTACAGTATAATTTCATTTAGTATCAGAAAGTAAACTGCCGTAAATAGAAATCAGTTGGATTATCTTATAACAGATTTCAAAGTATTACATGATGATTGAATTGAAGAAGCCACAAAATTATTAGTGGCAGTCGCCTTTCCAGAGGTTCATTTAGTTTTACGCTCAGACTCTTGTAATGGGATTGAGTTCTCTTAAGGTCAGATTCCTTTTATCTGTTTGCGGTGCGGTTGCGGTGCGTTTTGCACTGTAAGGGTACTGGTAGTGGTATAATCAGGTCCTGATACCATTCAATCGTGTGCTTTACATTATACAATGTACCACTACCAGTACCCTTACAGTGCAAAACGCACCACAACCGCACCACAAACAGATAAAAGGAATCTGACCTTTAGTTCCAAAGATAGTACCTTGAAAAAATATTATTTGAATTATTAAATAACATTGTTACTTAATCAGTTTGGGAAGCCAGTCTTTTTTTAGTCATAATTAGATTAAGAAAAATTATTTAGATTATTTTAGGAAAATTAAAAAAAATGTTTCCTTCCAATTTTGTTTTAATTGCCAATTAATTTTCTACATGCATGCGAAAACATAATTGTATTTCTGTTTTTGGCATGAGATGCTAATTTTAGCAAATGGAGTATGTTTACTGTTTGTACAAGCAATAAGTCTATAAATATTGTTGAAACGCTTTTTTGTTCAAATATACTCTATTCATGGGTGAAAATGGTGATTACGGGTGTTAATTTAATGCTCAGTTGGACAATGTAGATAGACTGGGGGTTAATTGTGGGGAAAGTGTGTCGACTAACTGGAAGAGAAAGCCATGGGAAACCACTATGATTGCATTTTATAGCACATAATCAGTTTCTACTTCATTGTTAAATGTAGAAGGAAATATACAACATAAATAAAGTTATTATAATTTTATAAAAATGAATTTTATTGGTTTCTGAACCCAATTTTTGGAAACCATTTTCAATTAAACATGTGAATGACATACAAATGTTTCAGTTGGTAGACTTTGAGAAAACAGATTTTGAACTTAATCCCGGGCTCCTTTTTAAGTGGTTTTGAGGTCAGAGCCATGAATGTACAAAGATGCTCATCCTTTCCAGTTCATTTTGTTAAAATTTATTATATCCAGGCTGTTTAACTGTAGTAACAGTTTAAATATCTTGGAAAAAGAATATTGAAGATGTTAATATTGCATAGACCATTCCTATAATCAGGGCCGTACGAAGGCATGTAAGCCAAGGGGGGCAAACACATTTACTGTCCCGAAATTCATGTTTCGTCCCGATGTATATACATTCAATTTTACTATTTTCAGCCAAAAATCGATGATAAAACCTTGATATTTGTGCTAAAATTAGCTTATTTTAGCTATAAATTTGCAGGACAGTAATATCGGGACAGTAAAAGCAGTAAAATATCGTCCCGATATTTTTATATTTGTCCCGCCAGCATCCCAATTTTTCGAGCCAGGGCCCCCCCCCCCCCGCTTCGTACGGCCCTGCCTATAATTATTATATTTTCACCAGTGAGGGATGATCAGCACTCATAATGAGACCAACTATGGTATCACATGTTGTAGCCAGGATTGCATACCCCGGGGTGCGCAACAAATCCTAGTCCGAAACAGCTATGGATCCAGGGGCGCTAGGGGCACCTGCCTATATCAGCCGGGTTGCTGAATGTATTATTAGCAGTAATTAGGACTAATGCGCCCTTTTTTTGATTTCCCATTGTTTTTATTTCTTTTCTTGTATCCCATTTTTTTTTGGTTGTAGACCCCCGGGGTGCGCGTGCCCCCTTCCACACCCCCGGCTACGCTAATGGATTTTGTACGTATCTGCGTGTCAATTAGTCACGCTGTATCAAGTGCTGCCATACCTGGCCTCTTTATGAGTACCGACATCTCTCAACAGCGAAAATACACCAATTATAGGATTGGTCTATACCCCGGGGAGCCGCTCGAAGAAAAAAGTGGTACGCATGCTCGTCAGAGCACCTCAAAATAGGAACCTTAATGTCGAAATCATATACAGCAAATTGGGTTGGAATTTGCTGTATATAATTTCGACATTAATGTCATCAAGTATTCAAATACACTAAAATTGATCCCTAAATGTTGTAATGAACATTTGACACATCAATGGCTTAACACACTGAAATGAACCATCAACAGCGTAACACACTATTTTCTATCATGAAAAACATGAATATAATACATTAGAAGTCTTTTCTGTAGTATTTCTTGGAATTTTAGAAAAACTGACAAAAAGTTACCCCAAATTCAAAGATTTCATAAAAAGACGACCCTTAATGTTGAAAATTACTCTGAAAAGGTACCCCTTTTTTTAAAGACGTCGATGACACCAATCGGCCAAAATCTGTCCCTTTTTCGACATTTTTTCTGATGAGCATGCGTACCACTTTTTTCTTTGAGTGGCCCCCGGGGTCTATACTTTTGTGGTGGAGATACAAATAAGACCAAGCTTTTATAACCAATGACCATTTGAAGCCAGACTTTTGGTGAGTAAGCAAACACATTTCTCTTACCCAGTTATTTGGTTAAAATTTGCATGTTTATTTGCCAGAAATGGTCAAAATGAGATATGAACATCAAATATAAATTGAATTCCTAAACTTATCAAATAGAGAAGCAATGATGTAGACAGTTGATTAAGATCCAATTAATGTCGATCTAGCAGCCTGGAATAATTGAACCAATCATGCGATGGAAGTCTTGGTCAATCGGTTATAATGATTGAGCATACTCTATTAAGTTTAATTCACTAAACAATTGCGTATTTGTGGCCGTTCAGCTAAAACTAGCCGTAAAGTTGGCTTTGTCATTTTCACTTTTTCACATATGTGTACCGCCGCGAAAAGGCCAGTTGTCGGCTCGTACATGTTGCTCCTTGTAGCATATCTAATGTATGGTATTTGTATACATCAGATATGCTACAATGAGCAACATGTAGGAGTCGACAACTGGACCCTTTTGCCGCGGCGGTACACATATTTGCAAAGGTCGTCCCATAGCAAAAAGAACTTTCCAGGAGACTTCCAGGAGGTCACCTGTATATCTTTTTCGCATGTGAAAAATCGAGGACTGCCTGGAGACTCTTTTGGAGGTCTACTAGACACTTTGTAGGTAATTCTAAGTGGCCTCCGGAGTATACGGCAAATCCTGGATCGTCATGTCTCCGGAGGTCTTTGAGAGGTCTCCTGGAGTTTTTACATGCAAATTAAATATCAAGGAGACCTAGAAGTCTCCTGGAACGCTGGTATATTTTGCTATGGGATGCTATAAGGATTAAAATGACACTCATTGATCTTTTAATTGTTTTTCAGAAGTCAAGTTATGATCTGTCAAAGGTTGCCATGGGGTAACAGATGAAAGTGATATAATTGCGTTCAAAGATCAGTAAGCCCTCTTTCCATTGGTTGTGATCACAAGCCAGGACGAGACCCCTGCCATTATTTTTGTTTTCCAAACGAGAAAAATCAGTCTGATTTGTATGTTTACATACGCCTATTCTCTTAATATGTATGATAAGTGGAACCACTCAGGCCATGATCATTTGTTTGGAACCAGATCGCACGTGTTGGGCTAATTATCATAAATGTGACGTCACTTCTTCCCCAGCACGCAGCAAGCCAGTTATTAAGGAAAAGGCAATTTTATAAAATAAGGTTAATAGTTAGTAAATCTATAGCCAATCTATACCAGTTTCCCCTGGAGTGTATGGTGGCTGAGCTACCGGGTAGTTTGGAATTGAACAGTTCAAACAGAATGAGGCTAAAGAGGAAAAGGCAATCCAACGATTTATAAGGGGAAGATTGGATTCAGATAATTCTTTGCAGTGTTGGTCATAGGAAGCCATAGTGATAGGAAATGTATGCTAATTTTTTTTTTCAAAGATATACTCTGCCTTAAAATGTCCGAAACAAACAAAACTGATTTAAAGTGCTACTGGGTATAAGCTTGAAAGTTGCAAGCATTTTGCTTCAACTATAGGTGTTGCTGGACCACCTATCTGAACTCAAATTGTAATTTTTTCTCATAACAGCTTCCCAATAGTGCTCAGGTTGGTCAAAGTGATTGACATTAAATATCTTGCTGAAAGGCATAGCATGTTGACCTTAATTGGACTCGAACTTATGAACTACTGATTTCGAGTTCTGGATTGTTCCACCAGACCATACAAGCTCCCAAAATTTCATGTAAGAACTGTAATTTATACATATTCCTCATCCAGTCTCCCTTTCTTATCTTTCAATACCACACAGAGTTCCATCTTGTCCGTGCAATCATTTTCTAAGATGGATGCACTTTCTTTTTAAATGTGTCATTTAAAATCACCCTAGAGCCTTAAACCCATTGGAAAGGAAAAATACAAAGAATGTTTCCAACAAATTTGAAATGTCTTTTTGATAGCGCAACACCAATTTGTCATGTGAGTGCAAGAAAGTCATATCTGCAATAGCTGCCATATGTCATAAATTTGGTTTGCACACTGTGTAATCTCCAATCTTGGGTCAGTGGTTCTTGAAATGGTTCTTCAGGTGACACCATCACCTGAAGAATCATTTCAAGAGCCAATGACATAAGACAGGGAATTTTTGAGGGATTTTTCACATTCTTGTGACAAAGTATAAAATAAAAATAACTTAGGGCAGCCTTTGCAGATACGACTTTCTTGCACTCACATGACGAATTCACCTGTTACAGGTGCTCTACCAAACCTCCCCGC
>JXSR01S006291.1:109060-126090 GCA_000969725.1 Ophiothrix spiculata
GGCTGTGACACATGTTTTCTAACTGGTGTTATGTGTGATGTAGTAGGTAATGCCTGATTTAGCATCAAATCGGAGGAAAAAGCATATTTGGGAAAAAGGGAAACCAAAATCAGTTTAGTATGGTTTTGTTTATTTTTCAAAATCATTATGTTGTTACTAATAGTGTTAATAGATGGCATTTTTTGTATTTTCTAGCAGGGAAAGATGTCCCATACCAAAATATAGCAGTTTTCCAGGAGACCTCCAGGTCTCCTGGATACCTAATTTGCATGTAACAAATCCAGGAGACCTTCTGGAGGTCAGAACATGACTGATCCAGGACTTGCCGGATACTCCTTGAGACTACTTAGACTTGCCTAAAAAGTGTCCATGAGACTTCCAGGAGGTCTCCCGGATACCTAATTTGCATGTGAAAAATACAGGAGATCTCCTGGAGGTCTCCCAGAATATGACTGATCCAGGATTTGCTGTATATTCCTTGAGACTACTTAGATTTGCCTAAAAAGTGTCCAGGAGACTTCCTGAGACCTCCAGGAGAGTCTCCGGGAGGACTCCTGGATTTATCACAAGCAAATTAGGTATCCAGGAGTGGAAAGTTGTTTCTGCTATGGGGTAAGACATGGTTTTGAAGATATGCTTGAATTAATATCAAAGACATGAAGAGCAATAATTTGTGGAGAGAGCCCATTCTGTTATATGATCTTTATAAAAATTCAAAATATTGGAATATTATATAAAATCATATGCGATGACTCACCCGAAAAGGGGGACTTTGCGACAGAACACTTATCGAGAAACTGATGAAAATAGGCAGCAAAAAATAAAGAAAATAATAAGAATTTCCAGCAGATTTTCTGTTGTAAAATTTGATCGCCTTGATCAATTTCAACAAGTAAGGTGTTATTTTAAAGCTTAGAAAATGCTGTAACAGATGAAATAAAAAAATCAAAACTGATATCATTTTCAAAGTCCCCCCTTTTGGGGTGAGCCATCACATATTAAGTTGTAGTTCATTAAATAATTAATGGAGTGGAATATGACGCTGAGATATATGTGACTGTCCATCCCAAACCAGCCATAAATACAGCCTCTTGTGGTTTTCACATTAAAAAAAATTGCAAGGACAATGTTATAAGGATTAAAATGGCACCTTATTGATCTTCACTCGATTTCCAGAAGTCAAGTTATGGTCCGTCAAAATGTATACCTGAGACAAACAAGTTTGAAGATTAGTAAGCCCCATAGTTTCTGTTTCTTGAAATGAAACTTTACTGGTTTTTTGAAGTAAGCACACAGATTGTGAACCTGTCAAAAAATCAATTTTGGCAAATTACGACCGTGACATGTATTCCCCCCTGTAGCGCGAACTTTGCTGCATTTGTTTGAGATGGTCTCATATAAACATATGTCTTTCTGTTGATGGTCATTCAAAATTGTGGATTTTTCATATGTGATGACTCACCCCGAAAAGGGGGACTTTTCTAGAAACTGATGAAAATAGGCAGCGAAAAATAAAGAAAATAGTAAGAATTTCCAGCAGATTTTCTGTTGTAAAATTTGATCGCCTTGATCAAATTTAACAAGTAAAGCTGAGAAAATGCTGTAACACATGAAATGATAAAATCAAAATTGATATCATCTGCAAAGTCCCCCCTTTCGGGGTGAGCCAAAATGAAACTTTACAGGTATTGGGAAGAAAGCATCTGCAAAAAATCTCAATTTCATCAAATTGCAACCTTTGCATGCATTTTCACATGTAGCACAAAATTAAGGTTTTAGGGACGCACCATAAGATTTCCAGGGGGGGAGCAGGAAGTTTTTAGAAAAAAAAAAATCCCCCTCCATAGGCAGAAGAAAAAATAATCGCCCCTGAAAATGGGAATAGGGAAAACAACAGTTATTTCCAAGAAACAAAAAATTGCCCCCGAACGGGACGCGAAAAAAAAAAATTCCACCCCGAACACAACTTCCTGCTCCCCCCTTGGAAATTTAATGGTGCATCCGTTATGGCTCATTCGTGATGCGCCTTCCTATATGCTCAAAATGTCATGTGAGTGCAAGAAAGCTCTATCTGCAAATGGCTGCCATATTTTATACCTAAAACACCTTGTCACTAGAATGCAAAAACTAGCTCAAAATTTAAAATGGTTCTTCAGGTGACACCATCACCTGAAAAAACATTTCAAGAGCCACTGACCCAAGAGTGGACATTCTACAGTGTGCAATTCAAAATTTTGTTAAATGGCAGATACCACTTTCAGCCCCGGATCCAGGGGGGGAGAGGAACGGGCGTGCGCCCCCGTAAAATTGGCAAAATCCTACAAAATCAGCCTAATTTGATCAATTTTTTGTTGTAAAAGCTGAAAAACACACCCTCCGCCCCCGTAAAATTAAGATCCTAGATCCGCGACTGACTTTCTTGCACTCACTGCGATTAATAGAGTTTTTTTTTTTTGAAAATGCATGTGACTAGCACCAAAAATAGTAACCTCAATTTAACTATGAATTATGGTTTCTTTATGTTTGTTTTTCAGGCTAAATTTCGAAAACAGCAGGATGGATCCCCCTCAGGCCTGCATTTTAACATTTACGTAATGACTGAAGTAAGGTATGTCCAAAAGCTTTAATGATTTTTGTATAATGGTATAGCTGTAAACATGTTTTTGCAAAAAGATTCCTGTCAACAAGTAGTTATAGAAAGTAAGCCCACTTTTGTCTTTTTAATAATCAAGGAAGTGTCTGGCTTCATTCAGGATTTTTGTAGTATTGTGATGACATAATTTGACTAACTAAAATAATGTTTAAAATTAGGCCCAGAAATGGGTTAGTAAGACACTTGAGGGCTAGTCAGTACTCCCTGTTCTTGATATGGTATGCTGCCACCAGTTGTCCATACTCCATTTAAGTTTTGTAATTGCTTAGCTGTTGCTTAGGCTTCTCTCAGGTTGACCAGTCTAATCAACAGAGGACAGATAGTGAAATAAAAAAGAAAGAAAAAAGGAGAGTTACTAAGATACACCAAGGTCTAAGAAAAATATTCTTATTTTTTGTAACTCTCAGCAGGATCTTTCTACAACTTCATGGGTTGTAATTGATTATTTAGTTCACCACTTTGACTGTAGACCCAAGGATCCATGGTGGAACTTGTCTATGTAACTCACTGCTGTCAATGCTATAACTTTGAGGTTAGCTGTATGTATAACTGTGCATTCAGTGTTGTAAGTTTTACAGAGCTGAATAAATGGTAGCACTAGTTTGTGCCTGCCCCCTCCCCTCCCAACACCCCCTTTATGTCATGATTGTGACTAACTTACAAATATGTCCTACAACATCCAGGTATAGGCATGGTCAGTAGGACTGAAAGGGTAGGGAGGTGAGTTCTATACAAACCTGTGCTTGGCATTACCACCAGCCCCTGCTTTCAGACTGTTGCTTTTACTTGTCTGCTATAATAATGTGTTTTTATGCTTCTATCTCTGTAATATAGTTAAGAGTTAAGAGAAGGGGTCTGGTGTAGAATCTTTGTATTTTTCTCCCACCACCAGACCCAAGCACAGGGAATAAATACAAAAAACCCAAAAAACCTGAAAGGGTAGATCATAGAGACAATTCGAGTTCTGGATTATATTTAGGGTAGGACTAGGGTCTCTGGACTGTGGCGCAGTGGTTAGAGCACATGACTTGTATTCTAGAGGTTGTTGGTTCAAATCCTAAGCCAGCCACCTTGAGTCGTTGAGCAAGATTCTTTATCAACATTGTTCCTCTCCACCCATGTAACATAAATGGGCACCGGTATGTTAAAAAGTACCAAGGACGGTAAATGAGATTCGTTTGTGGAATGGTGTAGTGCATACCTTTACAAACATACAAAGTACAATGGTGTCCGGCCTAAATGCTTAAGGTGTCTGGTCTATGTCATAGATCTGACTGAAATTTGCTAGTAAAAATCTGTATGAATAATATTTTATCGATGTAGAACTGATTTTTAAAAATAATAATTGGGGGCACTGGGCTCGTTTTTGCATGCGAGTCAGTTTAAAAATCAAAATTTTCACTAAATTTGCGCAAAAGTATGTTTTTTCGATTAACAAAATAAAAAGTCGAGGTCACCGACCTATTTTTCACAAAAAATGAGAAAATGTGACATATTTTGGCTTCAAAGCACTATTTTGTGTATACTGCGCATGCGTGTTGCTGCACTTGCGAAAACAAGTGCATATCAGTACGCGTGGATTAAACACCTTAAGAAATTGAGATTCAACAACTCACTGTATCTCCTTATACAGGAGCGTACCGTTGTTGATTTGTGATGAATCCACAGTTGATATTCAAATAAGCGCGTCACGCACGGCACAGCGTATACGGGGATGCGTTTACGCAGTGCACATAAATCGGCGCACTGTTCATCGCGCGTCGGGAACTTGAGTACGTGCAAGGACTGGCGCTTGGGAGCAGTTGAAAACTACAAAGCAACAACCATTTAAAAACTTTTTTTGCTTCAGATTTTTCAAAGTAATTTTTATTGAGATGAATCTCTGTTAAATAATTTGAAAACATTTAGAATTAAATTATACGTTTTTCAGTAAGATCTTCGTTGTTGAAAGGTATTCAAACATGCTACAGAGTTATTCATCGCTAATCAACCACTCTGCATCCGATGCGTCGGCGTATTTTTATCACACTCGGGTGGCTAAAGCCACCCTCGCGCGATAAAAAATACGCAGACGCATGGATGCATCGTTGTTGATTAGCGATGAACAACTCTGTAGCATGTTTGAATACCTAATTGGCACCTAATTTTGAAAAATGGCAACTACGCAAGTCAGCTCAACAAAGTAAAAATGCAGTATGTGCAATGCAAATACATTGCAACTTATTTCTTTTTCCCTTGGAGAAATCTTGCCAAAATGAGCAAACAATAAATTCTCTTTCATAACTTAAGGCAGTATCTACTATGTAAATCAAATGTACATACAACCTTCTAGCATAGGAGTGGATTGAAGTGAAATTGAATGCTAATAGGATGTATATGCTATGCTTTATCAATGTACATACTGCTTTTTGACTTTGTGGGGCAGGGGCCAACTGCTGGTTGAGTTATGAAGCAACCCATTAAGTATTGATCTTGTAAACCGAAAGTTGTGGGGCTCAGATCAGGTGCATAGCCAGGATTGCGTACCCCAGGGTGCGTAATAAATGCTAGTCTAAAACGGCAATTGGTCCAGAGGCTGTTAGGGGCACCTGCCTATATCGGACTGGTCACCAAATGTATTATTAGCAGTAATCAGGACTACTGCACCCTTTTTTTTCACATTGTTTTTATTTCTTTTTTCGTAACCCCATTTTTTTAGACCCCCGGGGTGTGCACCCCTACCTACCCCCATAGCCATATAGTGTTTAGCATGATTCTTTACCATCCGTGCCCTCTCATACCAACTGATAAAAGTGAGTAGGCCTAGCAGCTAGGTAAATTGGACACATTTGTGCAAGAGGAGTGGCAAACCACACCTTTCACAATGTTCATTCAATGCTGAGTAGGCACTCTAACTGGTTACAAATAAGCTTTTAGTCTTTACTTCACCTTTCTTTCCATGTATGATTTACATGTGTTTACATTTTTTGCCCTAAATAGTGTGATTAACCTTAACTAAGACAGGGCGTCAAAACATATGCCCTGAGGGCCAAGGCTTTTGGCTCCATTTAAATCACCACGAAACACCTCATCCCTATGTCATACCCGACCATTGCTATAAAACATAAGTTAAAAAGATCTCCAAATCCAGGGACTTTCGACTATATCTGTTGAAACATTTGCTAATTTGTATATCTCTTTTGTTACCCGTAATTTAGTCGCCCTGAAATTAAGACAGGGTGTTAAAACTCATACCCTGCGGCTTCAGATTTGCTAATCTGTGCGTCATCTAGCCGTAGACTCTTTCCCGAACCAAAGTTCCCTGTTTGTAATTCCAGGGTCCGCTTCCTGCTAATCCTAGTGCATGTAGATACACTCAATTAGCAACTACCCGATTTATTTTTGCTGTCTTGTGTTCCTGTAGCCATAAATGAAGTTCATTTGATGATTTTCAGCAGTACTTGCATGAATATGTTGTTAATTTTAAATTTTGGGGTGCTTAATTCTATTTTGATTGGGCAACTGATTCTTTTCCATCTTTTTATCATATGTAATGGTTCACCCCAAAAGAGGGACTTTGCAGATGATATCAATTTTGATTTTATCATTTCATCAGCATTTTCTAAGCTTTAAAATGACACCTTACTTGTTGAAATTGATCAAAGAAATCAAGTTTTACAACAGAAAATCTGCTGGAAATTCTTATTATTTTCTTTACTTTTTGCTGGCTATTTTCACCAGTTTCTTGAAAAAGTGCAGATGTTCTGTCGAAAAGTCACCCTTTTCTGGGTGAGCCATCATATGTGTGTAGAAATCATATATACCATTCATATGTGTGCAGGGGAATTGGTATATATGATTTCTACACACATATGATAAAACAAGTCATCTTTAGGTCCATAACCAGGATTTTTTCAGAGCAAAATTTTATAGTTGCGCTCTGGATGTATCATGTTCAGTTTGGAAGACCCAAAACTAATTCAGTGCTTTTAAAAGATTGTCAAGCCAATAAACAAACAAATAAAGAAACAGAAAATGTTTTGGCAGTTTTGTTTGCATTTTTTACCTGAATATCAACTTTAGTGCCGATGAAAGTTTTGTGGGTTTTAAAGGGTCTTTTGTGAAACTTTATGTACTTTTGGTAAACCTTTTTGTACTTTTTAGGGGGTGGGGTGAAGGATGCAGCAAGCCCCGCCCACTCGTTACCAGCTTAGTCCTCTTTCATTGTCTTGGTCATAAAAGTTAATGTTGTTTGAAGTGCCCCATGCAGTCTTAATCCATCGCACAAGTTTGAAGTAATTTGAACATACCAGTGCCCATTTCTATAAGAGGAATAACAGTATACTGAAATAAACCTTTTCATTCTGTGGGGGACCAAATGGCACTGTTCTTGAACATCAAACCAATCAAATCAATCATCAAGTCACACAGCAACAGAATTTGTCAAATTATGGGAATTGACAAGTATTGCATGAGTTGCGTGTGAACTTTAACCTCTGCGCACAAGATGCGTAAAAGTGGTAAGGTTTTTTTCAGGCAAGTATAGGTGGGTACAGAATCTTACTCCCCAGGGGACCACTCGAAGAAAAAAGTGGTATGCATGCTTCAGAGCACCTCAAATTCAAACCCTAAATGTCAAAATCATGTTAAGTAAATCCCAACCCTTAATGTCGAAAAATATTCAAAATCATACCCCTAAATGTTGTAGTACACTAAAATTTACCCCTAAATGTCGTAATGGACATTTGACTAATTAATGGCTAACACACTGAAATGGACCCTCAATGGCGTAACACACTATTTTCTTCCATAAAAAACATGATTATAATACATTAGAAGCTTTTTCTGTAGTATTTCTTGGAATTTTGGAATAGCTGCCGAAAAAGTAACCCCAAATTCGAAGATTTTGTAGAAAGACGACCCTTAATGTAGAAAGTTACCCTGAAAAGATACCCTTTTTCTAAAGACGTAGACGACGCCAATTGGCCAAAATCCAACCTTTGTTCGATGTTTTTTGTGACGAGCATGCGTACCTCTTTTACTTCGAGCAGCCCCCCGGGTCTAAAATTAATGTAGCTATAGACCATATTTGTGAATGAAGTCGGAGGTTGCCACGACTGTAGTCCAAATGAAGTTGATCAAGTCAGGTCAAACAATAATCATAGAGCCTACCTCATTAGACACCTAAAGGCTTAACCTTTTACCTAAAACATTCACGTACAATGTGATCTATCACCCGCGTAGCCCCCGGGTGCGCAATTGTGTAATCCTGCTTATATCGGACGGGCCGCCAAATGTATTATTAGCAGTAATTAGGACTACTGCGCCCTTTTTCGTTGATTTCCGATTGTTTTTATTTCTTTTTTCTTTATTCAATTTTTATTTGTTACAGACCCCTGGGGTGCGGGCGCCCCTTCTACGCCAATGTCTATCATCTATGATTGGTCCAAAGCGGGCCATGTGACGTCTTGGGTAGACATTTTACATGAATGGTGTAGGAAACTGAAGGTGTCCTCTGTACGTATCAACTGTCTTGTCCCCCCAGAAAAACTCCTCAAAACTCCACGCTTATAAACTTAAAAATAGTCTGTGAATGTCATTCCACTATACTGCGTCTTCTGGAACGATGGAACTCGCTTCCAAACAGAATTTGCAGTATTCCAACACTTCCTGTTTTTAACGCCATCTCAAAACCCACCCGTTCTGTTTTGCTTTCCCTGAATGTTAGTGTTGTGTTCTTGTTTTGTTTGGCGCCCGTGAGTTCTTGGAAGATTTTGCTCTAAAAGCACCCATTATTATTATTATTATTATTAATATGATGCAGTTTTTATGTACTATTTGTGATATATCTGTAAATTTTCACTCGTTTGAAACCCAAAGCTTTTAAAAAAGTATAACTAGATGCAATTTTCTGTAAAGATTCCTGTAAAACTAGTCCTGGTTGTGAAATTCATATGTATGCCCTATCTCAACCAAATCTTGGTAACATAATTGCCAAGGTGTAAGCTCTCTGCCTGGGGGGTCCCCATCCTTCATAATGGACTCTGACAAGACGGGTATTTTGTCTCATGTACCTGGCAACATTTTTCTGAGTTGTACCCCCACCCTCCCATGGACCCCAAGACAGGTATTTTGTCTCATGTACCTGGCAACATTTTTCTGAGTTGTACTCCCCCCCTATCCTCCCATGGACCCCAAGGCAGGTATTTTGTCTCATGTACCTGGCGACATTTTTCTGAGATGTAACCCCCCCCCCTACCCTCCCATGGACCCCAAGGCAGGTATTTTGTCTGATGTACGCCCCTGCACATAGTCAATGTTTCCTGGGTAATTAAACCCAGTTGATTCACTCAAGTCATTATACGCTGGGGGAAAAGTCATTACCGATAAATCTGACGCAGGTTTTTATTATTACAAAGTTAAATAAATTGAAAGTTTTAGTCAAGTGGAACAAGTTTTCTCTTTGTTTCTCTTCGAAATGATCTGTCTGAGTCGATAGAATATTGTGATTCATTCTTCCGTTTTCATGTTATGCTACGTTGTTTCTTAATGATTTATGGATACGTTTTGACTTTGTAGACCTTTTGTTGCTAATATTGTGATAATTTTTGAGTGGGATATTTCGACAGGATGTTACCTAGTTTAAGAATGGTATCAATCATGTATGGCTTATCAGATATCTGTTTTTGACAAAACTCAAGTCTAGGGTAATATCCAATGTAGGATTGTCCGATCACAAAATTTAACATCACTGATAATGATATTTGGCCCCCGGGATTTGGCCTTAATTGGATGCAAGGTGTTTAAATAAAAATAATGGGGATTTATAGTGCACTATGCTTCCCAGATTTGTGATTCCACACGGCCTCTGCACACTTTAAAGGTGTTCACTGACCACTGTGGCCCGCGTAAGCTCCATTCCACACCAAGCATCATTTCAGGTTCTGGCAAAACCTCTAGGGATGCGAAACCTTCATCATCCAACACGCACCATCGCTGTCCGGATTATCTCATATTTCCATGAGACAACTAGCAGTTAGTTCCTTATCTAAGGAAATTTCAAACACACTCAACTTTTGACACCAGCAGGGTTCGATCTCGGGACCTTCCGCACTGCAAGCGCGCACCTAACAGTGAGCTAACTTGAAAACAATTCTGCTGAGTGTTTAAGTGGGGATCCACAATGGCCCTTTGAAACAGTACTGCAAAATAGGCTACAGCGTAATAAGATGTGTTGTTAAGTCAAAAAAACGAAATGTAATCATTGATACGTATATTTTTGCCGGAAAGGACACCCTTAAAGATGTTTATGGATTCCCTGTGCGAGTAGCACCTAACCGACCAAACAAGATTTAGACACCACCCCCCCCCCCCCGGTAAATTTTTTTTAAATGTGTTAACATTCACATGTAAATAAACCTTGATAAATAATATGGATTTAACAATCAAGTTTTTCAATATTCTATATGTTGCATCCTTCCATCAAAAAGTATAATTTTTCCAAAACTCACTCCAGAAAAATGGCTGGACTTAGTGAGTTTTATTTTTTCAAAGTCACCATTTGTTTATAAAAGACATTATATTTTTATGATTTTATGTTTAAAATAACCGATTCTGGATGGTTGAATAATCGGTCTTCAGATTTAATTCGAAGGCAAGCATAACACAAAAAAACTTGATTTTCTCGGAATGAGTCGAAGTGGACTAAGGGACATAGTCAATTTAGACCCGAGCAACTCACCCGAGCCGAGCAAGGACGAGCCGATCTTCTTGACCCAAGCCAAGTCAATACCCAGGTCGAGCAATCATTATAGATTAGATAGTTTGGTACGTATTGATATTATTTACCATTATATTACTAAATTTGTTGCCACAGATGAGCAAAATGCAAAGATAAGACGATCAATTACTTGGCTTCATGGCTCGGGCGGCCCGAGTGATCGCTCGTCTCTATATTGATTATGCCCCTAAGTGAGTTTTGAAAAAAACCCTCTTCATTTAGAACATCATTCTAGTACAGTTTTAGTACAATTCTAGTACAAATTTGTAGACATGATGATGATGTTGATTTTTGACCAAAAATCACATTTTTTGAGAAAATCACAAAAAACACATTTTTTGGCCATTTGGGCTTCCAGACAAGCTAAAAATAACAATTAAAAAAACTTCTGTATAGCACTTTGTTAAAAAGTTATGGTACAAAATAAACTTGCAAAAACGTAACATGGAGTAATGTGCTTTCCCCCCTTAAATCTAATGGCATGATCAACGAAAGCCAATGCTTTGTTTTTCTTGAAGTGGCATAGCCAGACTTTTTGGTAAGGAGGGGCAAAGATACATTTCTTCCTGATTTGTTCTTGGAAAAATCTATTTTTGTGGACCAGAATATATTTATGTTGATTTTAAAAACAGCTGAAACTGACAAGCATAAAAAGAAAGTTTCCAGCAATTTTTTCTTTAAATTTTGACATCTTTTCCCACATAATTTTCTCTTCCCCTGTTTTCCATCTTGTATTCCCATCTTGTAGCGCCCTTTTTTCTTGTCTTTCACGATTTTCCCACTTGCTTTCCTGCATTATTTGTTTTTTGTCCAGGGTGAGGGATGCAGTCTGCCCGGCCATCCTTGCTCAATGCTGGCTACGCCGCCACTGTTTTCTTGATATTATAGTTATCAACATGTCTGTTTTGGTATTTGTGCATGTCTGGATGTTTGGAAAAGAATCTATAGTATTAAATGTTTATAGGTCCTTGATTGAATCTCTGATTTGGGTTACATGTAGACACATTTCAGATATTCCTGAGTCAAAAAAAACCTTTTATGAATAACGCTTCTTGAGTGTGTTTGCACCGAAAACAAGAAAAACAAACAGTGTCACATTTACACTCCCGGTCAAAAGTGTTTGCGCACCCTTGCGCACGGGCAAAAACGTAATTATTATATCAAACGACCACGACTCTGAAAAAGTTCATGCTTAATGTATCCAATACAAGTAATTTATGTTTCCTCTGATATTCGATCTTCAATAACCATAAAAATGGCAGATTTTCTGGACCATATACAAATACACCACACCCACTTTTTGATATGTACCTATGTTTTTTTATTTTTACAATGCTCGTTATCACCGTATAGCCATAAAGAACATTTTCAGGTAATTAGTTTTCCAACAAATGTGCAGTTATGTATTTAAACTTCGTTTATAATGTGCAGAAGAAAGTACACAATCTGTTTAGCACGCCATATTTTCAAATGCGGTAAATGCAATTCTTGATGAGTTTTTTAGATACATGTATGCAAAATATAAATCCGAAAAAATATAGCGCAAATGATGAACGGTTCTCGAGATATGGCTGGTTAAAGGTTTTGTGCGCAAACAATTTTGACCGGGAGTGTAAGAAAAAATACAGTGAAGCTCGTATATTTTGACCAAACATTTAACAAAAAACAATTTTAGTGAATCTTATCAAGATAATCAAGATTTTAGTTTGGTACTTTAAAAGTTCATCATGAAATATTTTTGAAAGATAATTATTAGGCTTTAATTGCAACAGGAAAAAAGAGAGACAAAATAGCAAATGTCCTTAAAATGTTTCTAAGCAGTTTCTATTATTTGTTTTTAAATGAAAGTAAAAGTTCATTAATTACTTGGGATGGAACTTGATGATCTGTATTTCTTGTGAGTCTATTGTTTTTGCCTATTTGGCAATATCATTATCTGGGTTTCAAAACTAAGCATTTGTATTAATTAAAGCTTGAAATTGCTGTGCAGTATATCATTACAACATGTATTTAATGGAACTACAGCCCGGGGAGGGAACTCACACACAAGCATAATGGTGATGCGGGGACATGCTGTTTTGGACACCACTATTTTACAACTGATCGCCATTCTATAATCAAGCATTTTTCTGAAATCGCTGTTGTCAAGACTTCTCAAACAGAGCCATGGGCTCGTTACTTTTGAGAGTCAATTATTGGCCTACAGTGACATGTTTCTCAAACCTGCCCTCTAACCAAACAAATAAACAAACAAACAAACAAACAAACAAATGTCATTTCAGGTGGACCCCTAAGCTTCATTATATGCTCCTTTATTTGTTTGTATGATGGAAGTGGGAACTAATAAGACGGGCTATATATAGCTGATCACATGGTTAGTCTCCGTCAACAGGTCTTTATTTCTCACTCGTCCCGTTTATCTTGATCATCTTGTGAGACTAATAACCGATCAGACATTCAATAGAATTATAATTAGACCGATATACTAAGGCCAACTTTAAGATATTTCCATCTTTGAGGGTAAAATGTAAGTATTTGATTAAAAAGTTTTGTCCACACTTCTGTTGCTCTGTCATGTGGCTAGACTTAGTGATAATTGGATCAGGGGCGCGAGAGGTCCCGGGTTCGAATCCACATAAAAAGCCGCCATTTGGACTTGCACATTTCTGAGGAGATATTTTTTAAATAAACAAGTGGTCAAACCTGTAAGGCCTGGTCCAGATTCCACTATCGTATAGAATATGGTCATCGAATAAAACTGTGTGTTTTATTCGATGACCTATGTCATTTTGTCGTCAGCATAGAATATTCTAAGCAAAATATTCTATACGATAGTGGAGTCTGGACCGGGCATTAGGCTGCCTATACAGTTGCGGCAGACAACTGTCTTTGCAATCAGAGTCGTCATGCTACAGTAGAGTTGACTTACATAATTGTCGCGATGGGTTAGTTGAATCAAGCGAACTGTGCTGGGACATGTCATTGCACCTAAAACAAGATGAAGGATTTATCAGTTTTTCCAATTTTTCCAAGCACAACAAAGAGGAGATTTTGCTCTTGAAATTTTTATACATCACAGTTTAGTAACAGTTTTGAAGACACAATTATGTTCTAATTATTTTTACTCTAATGTATTTTATGAAAAAAAAAAGAATCTATTAAAGGTAACATAAACTTCTTCTTTGTCCAATGTTAAACATTCAAGTTTTGTGAGAAGGAAACAAAAAAGCCATTGGCTGAGATATCAGGCTTAATAAGCAAATGAAGCCATTAACAAGCCGTATCTCCTGCAGAATTGCTTTCAAATTGACCAGAAATTGGCCATTGCTTATCTATTAATTAACATCATCCCCAAAATCAAACCGCTACTTCAAATGTTAAGTCTGAAATTATGGCATTGCACAACTCTGGGTATCATTATCATCATATTGAAAGTCAAGATCACCATGAGTTTAGCCGTTAGCTTTTGTAGTGCTATTGGACGGATACATGGCATTCATGTCCTAACTGCAGCACGTCCTGTCCCGACATCCTTGCATTAGTAGGTCACACTAAACCTAGGCCGGCCTAGCTATTAGGCTAAGCTTATCTCACTTACGCCAAACTCAGTATACTGTGCAAGGATCCATTGAGCGTAGAAAGTGCTACCCATGCGTGGCTTTTGTGGGAGAATTTATAGACCTGCCAAGGAAGGAGTAAGAGGATGCCTGTAGGCCTAGCCTAGGGCTAGTCACCTGCTGGCTGCGCTACAGGTGGAGCGCCCTAGGGTTTATCAATGGAGAAGTCTGATTAAAGTTAGAGGGATGTGAAGAATTCCTGTTGAGTCAAAACAATGTTGTCAGGATAAGATCACATCTGACAACAAAACGGACTTGTTTTTAAATAGCAAGTTGAGACCTTTCATTTTTACTCCTCAAAAATGTTTTTATTTGTCTCACTTAACTTTCCATTCATATTCAGTTTGTTACTGAAAGTATATACGATGAAAGCATGCAAAAAAAAAACACAAAAAAAGCCAACAACAAAACAGATTTATGATGAAAGCACAGATACTTGACAATCTGATCATAATTGAGAAACTCAAGGTTTAAGTTGTATCACATGGAATTGTGGGCAATACCTCCCTGATTTGTAATACCATGTTGCCTCAGCACACATTACAGGTGTTCGCTGACCAACTTATGTCCATGTGGTAGCAACAAATTAGCCAAAAATGACACCAAAGTCATGAAAGATTCATCCACAAAATATATTAATACGCAGTGATTTGGTCTTAATCAATCCTAATCAATCATTGTTAGTCTCTTACACAATACAAATACACCAGTACTCAATGTTGTAGAATGGATATATGCTAAAAAATGGATCTTGTTACAGAGTCTGAGTATAGTTAGTGAAATTGATTCCAGATCTGTATATCATTATGGCGTGATAGCCTGGTGCAATTAGGTCATGTTGAAGAGACAAAGACAAACTTTGTGAAAATCAAAATGAATTTAGGCATTAAAGTTTGTCTGTAGATTATGCCTTCTGTACAAGGACCTGGGAAGTCCAGGCCTATTGGTTCAAACCTTTCAGCGCCTACAGATTGTCAAAAATGTATTTATTTTTGGAAAAACGTGATGTCTACAGCCTAATGAACTTAGCAAAGCTCAGTCAAATCACTCCATATAACGTCATATTAACTTTGTTGATTTTAAATTATATAAAATTTCAATTAAATCTGTTAGATAGGACTGTTTATTCTACAATGTAAAAATGTCTTTAAGAATTGTAAGAAAATTGAACAAGACAGCCATTTGACTCCCACCATCATCGAGTCTGATTCTTTGTAATCGAGTTGTGATCAGAAAATGTCAAATGCTCATATCGTCACATTCGTTAAAACAAAAATGAAATGCAACGTACGGATCATGTGCATGACTTCCCAAATTAGCTTTGAATATGTGAATATTGAGTTTTAGAATGGGGAGTTTGTAAACTTGAGTTGCCTAATGAGTTGTTATACAAGCACTATTATATTAATCATAAAGCCTAGAAAATATGGTCTCAGAGTTAATTTATAGCTGTTGGATAATGCAATGGTCACATTGGCTGAGCCGACAAGCCACGGCAAACAAAACCCATGTAAGTTTTAGCCACTCTTTTTTGTACAAGTTCACAGCAATATACCTTGTGGTTAATGTGTATGGTGTAGGTTTTGTCTGTTGTGTTGTGCCAGCTTGGACAACTATTATTTCTATATGTGACCATACCTAGCATTACAACAATGTCCGTTTTCTATTTTTCAACGTATGCAGTCACAATTAGTGCAGTTCTAGCGGAAGTTCTAGATGTAGTAAAGCCACTGAGACCGGAGAATCTTAAACCAATCTGCAAAACCTAGTGGACACTCTGAATTCTTAATGAGCAGGGCCATACGGAGCAGGGGGCGGCTCGAAAAAGCGTGACACTGGTGGGACAAATATCAAATTATTAGGACAATATTGTACTACTTTTACTGTCCAGAGATTACTGTTCCATTAATTTTTAGTCAAAATAAGCCAATTTTAGCACAAATGTAAAGGTTTTATATTGATTTTTTTGACTGAAAATATTAAAAAATTTCGCGCGTTACACACGCATAACAAACAGATTGACAGTATATACATCGAGACGAAATATGAATCTTGGGACGGTAAATGTGTTTGCCCCCCTTGGCTTACATGCCTTTGTACGGCCCTGTTAATGAGGCAACTAATGTATAAACTCGCATTATAATAACTCACCCATATATAACTCTCTCATGTACCTGTCCCCTTGCAAGACTAAATAGAAAAGGAAAACATTTTGCTCTTTTTGCCGCCTTGCTTGATAGGCTGTGTTCAGACTGCGTTGCGATTGAGATAGCGGTTGATTGAGGGCCTATTAATTTATGACGATCTGTTTTGAGGAGAAGGGGATTAGTCACCATATCTACGGCTACGGTGTCTGCTAAACTTGTTAGGGGTTATACACTTTTGATCTTTAACCAGGCTAGTTTCTTGCGGGTGTAAACCGGGGTTTAATTTAAAACAAAGATTTGTTGAAGTTGATAAAGAATAGCAGGATAATTTAGTAGACATTTGCTTAGGCCTAAAATTATGTCATCATGTCCCATACGTATTCTTTACTTTAGAATTAGAAGATATAACTTTAAAGAGATTTTGTAGATTTACAAAACAAATTAGTTCAGCATGTCGTATAAAGATCTGTAAGTCATGCAATTGAAAATGTTTAGCACATATCTTGGAATTTGGAAGAGAGAATTTGCCATTACCCTTTTATCACCCATGATTTATTGTACATGTACCTCCAAAATTATGCATGAAGAAGCTTGTTTGCTAGTCTGACCACATAAATCTTGAATTAAAATGCAAAAACTATGGCATTCTATTGAAACATTAATTCATATCAGAAAAATCCCAGGTTTGCCCAAGTATAACCTCCCTTGGTTAATACTTAAATATGGCCAAAATATAACAAAATTGTGAAATCAATCAAATATAAACTCTGCAGTATTAAGAATGCATTATGTGCTAATATAAAACATAGTAGATGCTTCCATTAATCAAAATGTTTATATTGAAGTCTCCCATT
>JXSR01S006291.1:152651-170496 GCA_000969725.1 Ophiothrix spiculata
TTAAATTAAACTTATGGCAGCCATTGTAGATACAACTTTCTTACACTCACATGACAATATATTTCAGTATGTTTCAAGCCAAAATAGCATGCAAATTATATCATCACATTTTGGTCCAAAAACAATTGATATTTACAAAATTAAAGGCATTTCTCTTTTAAAATGTAATGATAGGAATATGTATTCTGTAAAAATAAGATTGCTCTTTTCATCAATAGGCCCATTTTCACAAAAAAATATTTTCACATTTCAAAGTGAAATAATTTATGCGGTATATTTTCAATTCAAAGTAATACTATATCAATATTTTTGCTTAATTCCTGATTAATATCATATCAAATTTGATTTACAGTTTGATTTGATGGTTATTTGTGTCACCACGTACTGCCAGATAAAGCCACAAAAAATATGCTTTCATAAAATTTAATTGTATATATTGGTAAGAAATGTGTGATATGCGACTGGTTTTAAATGCCGCGGGGATGTTTTCGTGTACCACATGTCCAATTTGTTATGAATACATTAAGGGACTATGGGAGGATTATGTTTACGGATTGTTGACATTTTGTTTTACAGGATTTTCATGAACCAGGCCCATTATCAGAATTATATATGGGGGGTGTGGTATCTGAGCCCCCTCCCCATAAATGTAGAGGTTTATGTTTGTGAATCAGGCCCATACCCAGAAATATATGAGGAGAGGAAAGAAGAGGGAAGAGATAGGATGAAAACATAGTCGGCCTGCAAACAAAATTTTGCATCAAACATTTGGTCGTGACGTCAAAATGACGAGTTACTCCAAATAAAATAACCTCAACACCGAGTTGAGACCAAATAAAATTTTGCGCTAAATAATTTGCACATGTATTGAATTGCCATATACATTACACCAAATGTTTGTTACCGGTTCATACTTTAGATTTGATCGCAAATATTTGGTGACATCACGACCAAATGTTTGGTAGCAAAAATGTTGTTTGCAGGCCGACTATGTTTTGAGCCATAGGGTGTCTGAGGAGGGTCATTGTATCTGTGACAATACTACACAATACCCTGACGGTTGGAGGCAAGCGTGCACATAATTAGATGTCAAAAAACAGAGAAATACAAAGGAAATCTGAACATAAAATTAAAATGACAAAACTGCACTTACAACACCCTTGCATTTGGCTGACAGTTTTAAGGTGTTTTCTCAGAGATGCAAATTCTCCATTGATTTTCTTAAAAATTAAGTATTTGGTAGATTTTTTTGTGCTAATAACAAATCTAAAATAATAAAATATAGGTTACCGTGCTCATTTTTGAGATGCAGGCATTTCAAAAAGTACATGTTTTCCCAAAAAAGTCACCCGATTTACCATACAAAGTATAGGGAAAGCACCAGAAAGTCGATCAATGTGCTTGTAAAAATGAAATGCTCCATTGATTTTTGTAATTTTTGCATGTGAAAGCACTTTTTGCGCTCTTTCAAATACTGAAATAACAAAATACGGCCACCGTGTTAGTTTTCAAGAAAAATGACAAAAACTGGCATTTTTTATTAAAATTTGATTACTTTGATGGCACATCTGTGTGTGCATAATTTTCCGCATATATATTACGCAGCGCTGCGCCGTGTGATTAACCAAACACGTTAGTAACGCATGCGTTTAGTGTGCATTGAAATTTGCGCACGCAAAACGGATGCAAACATTTTGTTTAATTTTTTTACTATTTAGGGAAAAAATTGCTATCCCGCAGTCGTAAGCAACCACATCTCTGAGAAAACCCCTTAAGAGGCACATTGATGTTGTTAGACACAGAATCAACAGTGCTGGACATGACCATGATGGTCAAACAGTACATGGGTGGTGTTAGATTCAGAATGGGAAGTATTTGGGCTCAGATGGACTTTCATCATACCAAAAAAACAGCTGATTTTACATGATTTTTTAAACAAAGAGGAGGAGGGTGTCCCGTCCCAATGCTGCCACCCCTAGGACACCCTAGTGAGTCCAGGTTTTAGTACCACCATGTGTCCTTAAAGGTGTTTATCATGCGATGCTATTCCAAATAGCAGAGTTATTAGAAGACTCCGGAAATGGAACAAATGTAAGCTTAGACTAAATCAAACCTAATTGGTTGTTATCATCGGACATGACAGTCGCAAAATTGCCGTCTTACAAATTCTTCCTAATTATTACCGACACAGAGAAGCTGCCCGCTGGTTCCGCATTCTGGTCATTAAAATCATGATTCATAATTTTACAAATGGCACGTATATCACCTGACACATGTAAATAACTTTTTGAATTGTAGAGCACTGTGTGTGGAGTGTAAGCTTAATCATAGTGTGCTTTAATTCAATGTGGGGAGTATAAGCTTAAAATCATGGTGGGAAAGATAGAATAAGATCTCAGACTCCTGTTGTGTTTTCGGTGTGAAAATCAAAATGAATTAACACCAAAACACTTCATCATGATTATCTTCA
This sequence comes from Ophiothrix spiculata, assembly GCA_000969725.1. Lineage (NCBI taxonomy): Eukaryota > Metazoa > Echinodermata > Ophiuroidea > Amphilepidida > Ophiotrichidae > Ophiothrix > Ophiothrix spiculata. Next base: position 155,122 of record JXSR01S006291.1, read on the forward strand.
TCCTTGTGGCAAAGTTAGTTCGGAGTAAGTCATATAAGTAATCAGCATGAATACGTAACTCTATGGTGTGAAATGGAACTAAAACAATGAAGATAACTTTATAAATGATTTGCCTTTCGCCCCGATTGGGATTGTACTTTACATGTGTGACATGCGGGGAAGTCATGCTTCAGTAGGTCAGGGTTTTTTTTCAAAAGAGAGCCTCATGCCAGGTTTTTATTAGCCAAATCAATTTAAGGCGAGTTTTCAATTTGACTTAAGTCAGTGAGCATTTTGAAAACTGAATTTGACTTCAATAAATTTGCATATTTATTGAATGCAGGCAACCTCATTCTGAGCTACTGTAAAACAAGAAATTTTTACGGAAAGAAAATTTTGCGAATTTCAGAATCTGGGGTTTTTGGCGGCATTTTAATTTCACTAATTTCATCAGGATGCCATTGCAATCATTGTACATTATTAATATTACCGGCAAATTTATTTTGCGATTTTGAGGTATCAGCGAAATTAAATTGCTAGCAAATATTTCTTGTTTTACAGTATTCTATTTACTCCAGAATCACAACACTGTTTATTGATACTCCAGAATCACAACACTTTTTTTTGATACACACTGTACAATTAAAGCAGTATCAAAGTATGTAACTGTTGACACAAACACGGATTCCCTTAATTGAACTTATAGCGAGGATCACAACTGTTGCATGTAGACAAAGTTCATCATCGGAATAATTAGCAACATGCATAATTTAGCCGATGATGTCTGGAAAAAATGTAAAAATGTCATCAATACATGGGATGCATTTCATGATTACATTTCATGATTAGGGAGTCGTCATTAATGAATATTCTGTTGGTGAGGGGAACATCATGGGTATATGTTGGATTTTTTTAATGTGTGTATATATATATATCCTGGTGAATCCTGGTGAAAATCTGTGTTTTACATCACCCTTCCCTTTTCGAGGATCACATAATCCTAACAGAACCAAATCTCACTAAATCTCACTTTAGAAAGTCACGGAAATGAGAGAGACAATTCCAGAGTTAAAACTCTGTTGTTAAGGCCCGGTGCAGACTCCTGTATTGTATAAAATAGTTTGCTTAGAATATTCTATACTGACGACAAAATGAAGTAGGTCATCGAATAAAGCACACATAACTCTGGATTTGTCACCAGTAATGTTTAGAATGACCCAATTAACCCTAACAGAACCAAATCTCACAAAATATCACGGAAATGCGTTAAGTCCAGATACATCACAGATTGTGGTTATATGCAGGGACGAAATCGCTGCTTGGGCGACGTCTCAGCGGTGGCTTGCTACGGGTATCACTCGCTTGGGAAACGGGAGGTCCCTGGTTCGAATCCTAGTGAAAACTTGTGTTCTTTATCACCCTTCCCTTTTCAAGAAGAAACGAGAAAAATTAAATGATCACTTAGGGTTAAACAAAACATTGACACCAACTCCTCTTTATTTCAGCTAGGTTTTCACAGGCAGTGTTCAAGGCGTGGTCAAGAAAGATATTCAATCCTCAAATCAAATCATGTTTTGAATATTTCATCATCAGCTAAGAAAGCGTGCATTAATCCCTCCTCCAAAATGACCAGTTTTGACTTAAGTTAGCCTCCAGCACAGATTAACCAACATCTGAGCCCTGAGGGATAATCTAGACCACAATGAATTCGTCTGAAGATGCCATAGCTCCCGGAGAATGCAAGATTTAGCATGGTGCATATACACACGGTTTTAGCAAGACTTGTGACGAGGGATTTGCGGATAATCTTGATCTTTGCCAGGAGGCGATTATTTATAAGTTATGATCCCTGTCATCAAGAAGGGATGGGTGGAGGGATTAGGCTTGTGTTTTAAAATGATAGCCTCTTACAAAGTCTTAACTTCTAGATTAGGAACACAAGTGTTGACTTGCGAGCATGGTTGCAATTCTAGGTGCAATAACACAATAGGATTGTAATACTGTGACCTCATAGCAGATGTTAATAGAACCTTGTTCTTCATTGGAGTACTCCATCTCAGGTGATCCTCTAAGGGACGCACCATTAGACTTTCAGGGGGGGGGGCTGGCAAAATGGGTCGAGGCAACTTTCTTTTTTTTTTTGTTGGCCTCGGGTCAAGTTTTTTTTTTTTTTTTTTTAACTTCGCGAGCCAAGTGTTTGGGTTTTTTTTTAAATTTTCGTACATTATGGAGACATATCTGGTGCACAACTTGTAGGGGGTTTAGGGACTAAGCTCCTGAAAAAACAAGCAAATTGAAGTAATTACAGACATTTTTAAACCTTAATTAAGGGGTCCAGGGGCGAAGCCCCGGAAAATTTTGCAATTTTTTACGTATTTCAATGCATTCTGAGCAATACTTCCGGGCATAGTTGTTTTCTTATTTTTCATTTAGTGAGTCAAGTTTTTTTTTTTTGCTCACATGTGAGGCAAGTTTTTTTTTTTGCTCACATGGCGAGGCAACTTTTTTTTTAAAGAAAAACTTCCAGCTCCCCCCTGAGAGTCTAATGGTGCGCCCCTAAGCGAAATGTGGAGCGTGATTTGAGGGCAGGGCCCGGCGAGCAAGCATTGCATCTGGGTAGATTGGAGGGCATTGCCCTAAATAATTTCTGGCCCAGTGTACAACTGAGACCTTATGTAAAATCAGGTCATACAAATGTTGAGGTCTCTAAAATACCAAGGTCTTTGGGATATGTATGGTCCCATGTCATGGAAACCACACAGTTATTTTGGAGTGTGAGGTGGTAAAAGTAAGAAAATTGTTTTTGTTTCTATTTTACTGAAACTTTCAATTTTACAAGACTTTTACAGTTGCATGTTTCCGAGTAATTTTTTACCTTGGAAACTGAAGAAATAACAAAACTGACAAGTATTCAGAGATGCCAGTCGGACTGCGAAAAAAATCTACATGTATAAAGCGCAGCGAGTGGAGCGACCTAACACCGTAACCAGAACCCACTTGGAGTCCATTACAGGAGTATTATTTGACAACAAAAGGGACAGTAAACTTATCAAGAAAAACAATAAATCGTTAAAATCAATAAACAAAATCATACACAAACATGTTTTTACAAAATCTATACTTTGAAAGCATAAAATATCAACATAGAAAAATGTGCTTCCCTGATGAGTTATAGTCCATTAAAGTTCAGACTTTGCTATACTTTACATACAAATAGACAAGTGTATTGTGTAACCACAAATAATATATAATAATATAATTGATATATATATTTTTTCCTCAAAATCTCTCGGGTGTTTCTGTATAGGCTGCTAATTAGTTACCATGCTCAATTGTGCATAGTACTTATAAGTCGATTTTTGACAATTCTCTATTTTCCGTACATGGTAATAAAATCAATATAGTATAGAAAAGATAAGGGGAACATATGAAAAATGTATCATTTTAAAGCTGAGAATATGCAGAATTTGAATATGTAATAAACTCAATTTTGAAAATCGCAACTTTACTCTCACTTTGCCGTAGCACCCCACATATATCAGTTTATAAGCAGCATAGCTAGTCTACTTTTATCTCAAAGTTATTGAACATCCCTTCTATAGAATTACTCCCGTGTATATAAAAATGAAGAAAAAACGTACTATATCCCTGGGCCTGGTTATGCCATTGTCTCCAAATATCCATCTCCTCTCATAGTGCTCATCATCAACATTATCTTCATCACTATCATTGCATCCTCTTTAAGATATTAACGCCTTAAGTCAAAAGAAGTGAGTATTTCCTTTCGTTTACTTGTTCATGTTGTTAGTTTATAGCCGTGATCATGAAAGTGTAAGGGGCAACACGATAAAAAAGTGATTTGGAAACATTATATAGGGACCACTTCATAGCTCGGAACCACCAATTTTGTCCGGTTGCTATAGTTTTGAACAATGGCAACCACCCGGAACCCAGAACCAAGCCCGTAGCCAGGCGGTGTGGTGGGGGCGTCGCATCCCCCCCCCAAATTTGACAATGGACAAAAAAGGTCAACAAAAAGTCCCCTAGATAACCACCAAAAGAACACCCAAAGTACCAAAATACGTAAATGTATGTCGTTTTTTAATAAAATACTGCACAAAATGCTTGCAAAAGTGCTAAAAACCTTTTTCTTTTTTTCTTTTTTTCCCCTTTTTTTTGCTTGTCGCTTTGTCAAGACCACTAAAATTAGTTAAGGCTCGACCAAAACGAAAATATTTCCTCCAAAAGGTCCACTTTTTGAAATCCGCACCCCCTTTGAAAAAATCCTGGTTACGGGCCTGCCCAGAACTGCTCGTTCTGGGTGGTTAGCCACTTGTTGAGTTTTGAAGTAGCCCCTTAAAGCAATACTATAAAGTGTTAAAAATGAAGCGCCCCCTGTCACCCATGATTTTTGATTTTTTTTGGCTTATTGGGTTTGTTTTGGGTAGATATGAATACCCTCCAAACGATTTGGCTCAAAGATGCTTACTTTTTCTGTTATGTACTTTTGTTGAATTAAATTTGGGATCCCGAATTTAATTCCACATGTGTTAGTATAGGAAAGCATGCATAAGCTTGTTATTCATTTTTTGGTGGCAAAACAATTTTTTTCACAAAATACACTTGAAAACGCCTTTAGATAGTCACATTCCTCCATTTTATGCTGTTTTTCCTATAAACCATTTTTGATCAAAATCTTATAGAATTGCTTTTACTTAGTTCAGATCTGTTAAGATCTTATCTCATTAAAAAAAAATTCAGAGGTTTTTACATGCAATTGCTCCATTAAAAAAGTTATGCCAGAAAATCTTAGGAAAGCTGCTCATATGTCCAGCTCCTCTTTAAGTCCTAGGTAATGGCAGTTAGAAGCATTACTTATTTTCTTTAGTTTTAAACTTGCTGTAATCAAAATAATTCGGTGATGCCCTGTGGCAAAAGTATAGTGCATATCTTTAAGTTTCACACAGCTAGTCCGTCGTTCTTATTATTTAAACTTTTTTGATGAAAACAAATTGATGGACACTGCCACTTGGCACTGTCTGTCATCTGTACTTATTGCCGCGGGTGATGTTAGACTCCTTAACAATCATATACGATTGGTTTTAAGCTTAATATATCCTTTCAAGATTGTGTCCGAGTCTGACATTCTAAATTACCAATTGAATCTTCGCTATGTATTCAGCACTCCTTGGTTACACAATTTTGTAGAGGTATTTTGTCTTAGTTTTATTCATAGCGTTCAATTGAAGTTGAATTTTAATTATGTTTTTCATGAAGCCCGGGAAGTGAAATGTAAACTTGTTTTCATGTCTACCCGTTTGCATTATTAAGGTTGTGGAAATAATGGATAAACGACATTGAATATTAGGTAATCTTGTGAAAATTGTTGGAGAAAACTCATATTGAAATGTGGTCAATCGTTTTGTTAAAGAATGCATGTGTTATCGAATACCCTTGTCACATAATCTTGCAGCTAATGTTTCTGTCAATAGGCCTTATGTCGACATAAGTGTTCACATAAAGCATATCTCGACATGTCGACATGAAATCTCATTTGTCGACAAAACTGGGCAAGTAAAATTTCATAAAAAATTACATTTAATTGTCAAGTGATGGCTGTTTATATTAGCAGTTGAGCTTTAACAAGTGTTTAACGTGTTGCATAAACTTGTTCGTTATTTACAACCGTTTTTAAAGTTATTACGATGGTTCACAACAAAAAAGTTACACAACATCAATTTTATATCATCCATTTTGTTGTACGCAGGAAAAAAACAAGGACATTACTATGTCATAGGTAAATCTATGTGTCATTAAACTTATCCAAACAATTTTGTATTTCCTGCAAAAACAAAATCTTTGATATCAACTTTATGTCAACACATATGTCGACGTCGACATTAAATTATTGCAACATGTCAACACAAAAAAACAGTCTCAACAGAAACCTTAGTTGTCATATTCAATAGAAATTATATGGATGTCATTAGACATCACTGGGAGTTGAACTCAGGACCTCTTGCACCCCAATCCATTTACTGAAATTGAAACATCTTAAGTGGCAATCTTTCATGATATGACAGTGAAAACTAAAATATGGAAAATCGGACAAGTACCTTTTACAAGTAGATTGAAGTTCATAAAAAGTGTACTTTATCCCCTGGAAATTTAGGGTTATGGTTTAAGGTCAAAAGATGGGTAAGATTAATATTAAAATATGTATTGGGATTAGTTCTTAGGGTTAGTTTACAAGTTAAGGGTTCTAATGGGACGTAAAGTTCCCTTTTCCTTTACAATCTTACCATTTTGTATTCATCAAATTTGGTTCCAGAAATATACCCTTGGAATCTTCAAAAAACTTTTCATTATTAAGCATTTTACTTTAATAGATTGTTTTCGTGTTCATTTTGTCTACACCTAGAGGATGATTTAAGATCTTCCCACAATACACAGTAACAGCTCATTGAGCATGAATGAACTAAGGGAATGTTCAGGGAGGTCAAATTACTACTGCTGTGCATTTGTATGGGAAAGATATTGAATTTCATGCTAAATCAAACTGTATTATGGGTGTGAAAATATCAAGCAACCAGAGATTTGTTTACATGTTCATTGAGCTAGTAGTAGTATGACCTTTCTCAAGGTAATTTTATTTCTTTGCGTCTATTAATAAATGTTCTGTGCCAGATTTAAAACATGCAATTTACTGTAGATGTTCAATGGGAAATGGTTCTCACTGTGGGTTGTTTTGAGTTATTGATTTCAAATTTTGAATGGAATTATGGGAAGTTCTTAAAACACCCTTTGGTCTACACCCGGAGCAAAGTTGTACAAGATCATATTTGTAGAAATATCTTAATACAGAAAAATCAATTTTGCAATTGGTTGGGTCTACGTTGCCGCTCGAAAATAAAAGAATTCTGCTAATGATAATACTGTTGGCAAATAGATATGCAAATTGTATTGACCGTAATAATTAACAATTTGCCCTTTAGATTTCAATGCAATCTATTTTCTTTTGTCATTTTCTAGCAAAGATAGCCACGCACTTGTATTCAATTTTTGTTGTTAAAGTTTTAATTTGATGTCATTTGAATTTGGATTAAACAATTGAATTTGCTATGCATTTTTGAAACTCTTTTGATGTATAATGTGTTGTTGAGTTGTAAGAAGGTTTTGAAACATCCTTTAGAACTGCTGTAAATGTACTTTGCTGCCAGAGCAGGCATGTACAAAGAAATGTTGAATTTTTGATTAAATTCAGAGATGATTTATTGGAAAAATCTTGGAAGAATGATAAGGAGTGATACAAACAATAAGAGAGCTCTTTTTATACCTAGGGGGGCTGGCATTTTCTTAGGAAGGGGGTGGGTCCCAAATATACTGGGGGGGTCATAGATTTTGAAAATAGGGGGGGTCACAAAAATATTTCATCAAAAGTAGGGGGGTCACAAAATATTTCATGGTTAAGTATGCACGAAATTGCACCATTTTGTGTCCTATTTCAAAAAAATTCCGAAGCTGAGGGGGCACATCCCCCTCAGACTCCCCCTGCAAGAATTGTCAGAATTAACAGGCTGAAAACATTAAGTCACTGCCCCCCCCTGCGATATTTAATGTCAAATTTCATTCAGTTGATTCTCATTCCTTCAACATGTGGCGGGGGGGGGGTCACAAAATAATGGGTTGTGTTGGTAGGGGGGTCATAAAATTTTCAGCTCTCGGATAGGGGGGGTCATGAAAAAAATTGCCGAGTCTCTCCGCTTTTTTGGGACCCACCCCCTTCCGAAGAAAATGCTAGCCCCCTAGTGTATTTGGGTATTCAGTGATTATATTTTTACAGTACGGGCAAAGAGTATTGGCCAAACCATAGTTGGCCTTCAAACATTTTGTCGTGACATCAAACTATGGGCGGCCATATGTGTAAAAAGGGTGTCAACAAGAGAAAGGTGTCTAAAAACTGATAAGGGTGTCAATTACAATGAAAAGGGTGTCTGAAATACCCAAAAGGGTGTGTAAAACCCATAATGGCATCTAAACCCAAAATTGATATGTAACCCAAAATGGTATGTGGAATCAAGAATGGTGTCTAAAACCAACAAAACATATGGCTGCCCATAGTTTGACGTCATGACAAAATGTTTTATAGCGAAAATTTTGTTTGAAGGCTGACTATGGTTTGGCCCTGAATGTGACCCGCCATATCAATAGATACCTTAAGGTCGGCAAAGTATATTACATGATACAGGCCATTGAAAGAAGCTGAGCATCATGAGTCAAAAGTGGAGTCCAAGGTTGAATGTCTAATTTCATCAGAAACGTTACCTATGACAGGTCGTGTATCATATGCGACCGTCCAGCCCGAATGAGCAGTAAATGCCAGAAACTTCATTTTTCGCTATAGGTGAAAATACACGTCAAGGTCGTAATTTGCCGAAATTAATTTTTTGACAGATTCTTAATCCTAGTCATTACTACAAAATACCAGCAAAGTTTCATTTCAAGAAAATGATAGGAAATATGAAATAAATTTGCATTTTCTTATGACGATCAACAGAAAATATAAGGCTTACTAATCTTTGAACGCGTTTATCTCAGTTATAAGTTTTACTCCCTGACAACCTTTGACGGACCATAACTTGACTTGTGGAAATCATGTGAAGTTTATTAAGGTATCATTTTAATTCTTAAAGCATGGTCTTTGCAAATAATTAAAAAAGTGAAAATGACAAGAGCTGGCATTTACTGCTGTTTTGGGGTGGACGGTCACATATAATCAGGTAACAACATCCTAAACATAAGAAACATGTGTTGAAATTTAAATATTAAATTTTTACTCAGTACAAAAACTTCAAACTTGATTTTCCCAGAACTATAGTATTCTGAATCAGCCCGATGTCTTTTACCACTTTGGATGTAACTGTAACCAAACACCCAAAAACCAAAAGCAAGATGTCAGTTTTAAAGCTTAAAATCTTAACTTTCAGATGAGACCAAAATATTTTGGTTCCTTAAGATATTTTTTGATCTGGTAGGTCACATTTGGTAATGATTGGATCATTTCAATCTTGGTTCTGAACTCAAACACAAGATTTTGGTAGTCAAGATGCTGGTAATCTGATCACAAAATACTCTCTTTGCAAAGGATGACATTTATATTCTCGTCTCAACATTGGAATTTGTGCCAGTACTGTACTTCGTGGGCAACAAACTAATCATTAATGTTAACCCCATGGGTACAACTGGCCATGAAAGAGTCATCCTGATTGGTTAGTTATTAAGAAAGACTAACATGTGTATCCAATGACAAAAGTGCTTTGAAATGTGCTACATCATTTGCTCAGTTGTGTTACAACATGTTTGATTGGTTCAATATTTTAATTTGACCAATCAAGAAATAGCTCTTATTGGGTTAATCTACAAATGCCAAGGAAACTTGATGTTTGAGCAAGCATGCAATTTGTGACAAAACGAAGTGTATCCTTCAATCTGTCCGCAAATGTTGTTCTTTTGACAAAAATTCCGTGGCACACGGCAAGTTTAATTTGTACACCTAAGCAAGCAGGAAAGAATCGATAATGCAAACATGGCATTGTCCTAACTGATGAGTTATTGAACTCTAGTACTGGTGCCGAATTTGGCAGCTTAGTATTTGGCGGCGGTTTCTTGTGTCACAAGAATCAAGCCAATTCTTTTCATTTTCACATATGTGCTCTGGCTTTGCTTTCTATAGCTTTGGTTGGATGGTGATGGGCCGTAGGTTCTAGGATGTTGATTAAATTTGCCTCGATAGTGCACAGAGGAAGGGGTACTCAACGGTGATGAATTTTGCACCGATCAAAATCGAGCCAATTCTTTTCATTTTCATGTGTGTGCTCTTGATTTGCATATAACTTTTGTTGGTTGGTAATGGGCCCAGGTTGTAGGATGTTGATTAACTTTGTGTGGGGTGATACACAGTGGTGGGGGAGGGTGTTAGAGGAGGGTTAGCCTTGTGTGGGCCTGTGGAGCCAACACAGGCATCTGTTAAGCCAATATGTCAATTTTGGCCGAAATTTAATATTTGAATGAGTTTGATTTTCAAAATTAGATTAGATTTTGTTTTTGAACCAAAAAATTCCATCTGGTATGTATTGTAATTTTTGCAATATTTGAAAAATTTCAAAATTTGATTTTCAACAAATTTAAAAATGGTGCAAATTTTGGTCAAAATTTGTGGCAGCGCATCCCTACCCAAACTAAACATGAGTAGCACCCCCAGGGACTTGGGATAATAGGACAATCTTGACGAGTGGTTTGATGGGTAGACGGAACATGAAAGATTTGTTGTATGTTATTAGGAATTGTAACTTTGCTTCCAGTGATAATGTAGATGAACTGACTGGCATTTCTGTAACATGGCAGAGTTTGTGCTATAAAACATAGCTATTAAACACAGACACTTGATTTGGCATTGGTTTGGCGGATCAGAGCTGGCAAGGGGAATCAATAGGTTTAATAGCGAGTGTGTTAGGCATTTTAACAGTTTCAGATATATCACAAAATGTTTAAGAAAATGTATTGACAAAGACATTGGAGATGTTTTAATTTTCAAACATTTTCAGTTCCCTAGCTTCGTTTTTTGAAATTTAGTTCCCAAGACCCCCATTTCTAGCAAAATTTCAAAAATTTATATTTCCAGAGCCCAAATTTTGCCAAAAACACTAGTTCTGAAGGGTCATCTTTGGTCCCTTCAGTTCTCTAGACCCCTTTTCAGAGTAAATTTTCCATTCCCTAGACTAGGTTTTCAGATATCGGGGCTGCATACCCTACCAAAACCATAGTTGGGTGCCCCCCGGGGCTATAGTATCTTCAGTTTTTGTTGGCAAAGTGTTATGTGTTATCCGATTATCTCCATGTCAACTGGATCAGCTTTCAAGTCATGAACCACGATCAAAATGATCTTCATGCTATGGTCACATAGCCATCGGTAATCGGTAGGAAGCTGCAATGCCGGTATGACATCGGTATGACACCAGTGAATGCTTGTGATGCCCAGTCAGTCACTGGTTACAATTGTTATGAAATGTGCATGATCCAATTGTCATGGAGTTACGTAACAACTGCGCTGGTAAATTCAATTGTGTTCATGTTAGTTTAGGGGCGGCTTCAAAACTCAACCGGTGGTTGCCTGCCGGTTCTGGGCGGTTCAACCGGAAATAGAGCTTGACCAGAAGGGAAATGACCAACACTTAAAAGACAGAATCCTAGGTGGAACTTGTTGAATCACTTGAGGATAGATGCAAAGGAGTACAGAGTGGTTTATAGATTCAAGACGGACGGAGGGAGGGATGAAGACCCATAAAGTGAGAAGATGCCCTCTTACTTAAATTTGGAACTGTGCACTTGGAGTTTAGAATAATGAACTCAGATTTGGACTTGGATGGGGTAGACTCAACTCAGCCCTACTGTTGAGTGGCTCGTATGCTCAAGATATGCCAATTGTTTCTAACTTGACCAGAAGGGAAATGACCAACACTTGATAGGAGGAACCATGGGATGAGAAGTAAAGGAGAAACAAGTGCCTTTATAGGTACAAGATGGAGGAGGGATGTAAAGGTAGAAGTGTGATATGCTGTTTGTGATGCAATTGCACTTCAGTAGTATACTATGCTCTATAAACCTTGAAGTATGCAGCAAGGAGCCGATTAACACACATAAACCAATATGACCATACGGTGACCATATGGTGGGAAAATAGTCCATATTTTTTGAATCATAACCACATACCCAATCTTGCTGAATATTCAAATAAACTTATGTTCAATGTTTGTCCATGTGGTAGCAACAAAATTAGCCATAAACAATACCAAAATCATGAACGATTCATGTACAACAGCCAGTACTTAGATCCTATGCAAATAAGCTTTTAATGAGCAATTTAATTTTTCGATCTGGCGATCAATATTTAAAAACTTGGTTGTGATATTTTTTTTCTTGATGTACAGAAAAATGAACACAGTTAAAAATCTTATGGAGGAGATGGCTGGAAGGCCAATAAGGCCTGTTAAATAGCCTACCCCTTTATAACACTACACAACAAAAAATAAAAATACCACAAGACACAACATCGATGGGCTCAAAGGACGCAGGATTTACAAACAAATGTAGGATGTACATCTACTTACGTGAAGCTTGTTTTACCAACTTTTATGTGAATTGGCTAATACAAACTGCAAGTTTAGGTATCAGACCTCACATCCATGAAATTTTAAAAATATATCTTTCATGTAAGACTTTAAAAATCACTAACGCGATTCTAAAACACCTTATGCACTTAGGTTTTAATGATAAATCGGGTAGCTAATCCTGGCAGTGATAGTTTCAGTGTTGATACAGACTGAAAAGATTCCATGCTATCACATTTTAAAGGTCGCAAGGAATTATGAATGATAAAATATGGATGGATGACTTTTCTATATAATCAGGCTCAACTGAGGTTATTTTATTAACTCATAACAAATTTGAGGAGCTGCTCCTGGCTATGATATCTTTAATATTGCTAGCATGGTTCAATGCCATGTAAAACTTATGAATGATGGATGATTTGAACAATGAACATTCACTATAATCAGTATTGACTGGGACCAATTTGTTGACACAAACCTGTACCAAATTTGGGAAGCTATTCCTGGATATGATCAGTCCTGATATAAATTATATTAGTTAGTAATATCATAGATCATATTTCAGAACCATCCAATTTGCTTCTGATGACCTTTCAGGTGTGTAAAACCTTGTCAGCACATAGTGAAACTAGCTAAAGTGGAACCTCTTTAACAGGAAATCTGTTTGCCCCCAAAACCCTGCCCACAAATTGACTTTCAAGGCCCTGGCATTGAACTTGTATGCAATAAGTGACCGATAACACAAAATCCTGATAACAAAAATTAAAATGTGTAATCCCACAGATTTTGTGTTAAAGAGGTTATACTGTATTTACCATCTTGGCTTATTAGATAATAAGTATTTTGTTTGTTTGTTTGTTTGTTTATCTGGATTGTTCCATAGAGGACACTAAGTCATATACGCTGATGCCAAGCCCATACAAAAAAGCACAAGCCTGGATAGTCCACCTAAAAGACTAATAAGATTGGCGCAGCCAGGGGGGTGCAGAAGGGGCATGCGCATCCCGGGGTCTCAGTATAATAACAAAAAATGGGATAAAGATAAAAGAAATAAAAACAATGGGAAAACAATGAAAAAAAGGTGCAGTAGTCCTAATTACCGCTAACAATACATTTGGTGACCAATTCAATATAGGCACATGCCCCTAGTGGCCCCTGGACCCGTCACTGTCTTGGACTAGGATTTATTGCGCACCCGGGGTACGCAATCCTGGCTACACACCTGAATAAAACACCATGCTTGCCAAAGGCCATTTCACAATCCAACTTCAAAGTACAATTTTACTCATATAGCCCTCACTTCATGAGAAAAGAAACTGGAAATTTTAATCTCATACCCCAACGCTTGCTTCTTTGCTGTTACAGCATGTTCAAGGTGTTTACAAAAGTCCCAAATGTTACATTACGACAACCAAATTCCAATACATTTATTTCTAAAGGTATTAAACACCTAATCAGTGATATATATTTTCAACGATTTTACATGAAACATTAACGATCATTACCCACAACAAATATTGCAATCGGCGAAACTGATCGGTGTGGGTGGGGTGATGCCAGATTAATTAGCATCTTACGGACAAAATATGGATCAAAATCAGATCTAATTTCATGACAAAATGCTCTCGGATTTGTCTACTTTGCCATGAGCTGGAAACCTCATACTCCTTCAAAGCCCTCAAGAACTCCCTGTGTTTTGCATACAATTTACGCTGATGACGCTTTTCGGAACTAGTGATTTTTACTCATGTGAGTAAACTTTTGGTGAGTTTAGATTTGATAAAGATTAATTGCATGCTTTTTAGAAATGAGATTGTATGAATTTGTAGGAGCATGCCATTTATAGTGATGATGCTTTTCAGATCAGAATTTGCAACTTTTTTATGATTAAGCTTTGGGTGAGTGTTAATCTGTTTTAAAATATGTAAGTTGTGTTGATTTTCAAGAGGTGATTGCACACAATTTGATTGCAGGAATACATTTTTGAACATACCAGCTTGAAAATTTCACACTCTTTCAAAGCATTCAAGAACTTCTTTTTTTTCATACAATTTACACAAACGACAAATGTTTGGATATACTTTCATCAGTAAGCTTTTGATGAGTTTGATTTTTTTTGAAATTATGTTTGTAGGAGTATGCTATTTATACTGATGATGCTTTTCAGAATATGCAACTTTTTTATGATTAAGCTTTTGGTGAGTGTAAATTAACACCGATTATCCGTTTTAAAATAGGTAAGTTGAGCCGATGAAGTTGTGTTGATTTTCAAGAGGTGATTGCACACAATTTGAGTAGAAATATAAGTATCCTTTACGCTACCCCTTTTCAGATCTAGTAACTTTGTGATATTTTTAAAACGATATCACAAATTGTGTACTGTGTTTTGATAACCATTTCAACCAATGATACTTTCTTTTGTTTTTCAGAGAAAACTGCTTGTATGTTTCAGTTTGTAGCATTGAAAAATAAAATCACAACTCGCCCAATGATTTGTGAATTCAAAATTTGTCCACCAGTTGACCATCCAAACATCATTGAGAAATTGTTATAATTCATTATGAAGCTTACTCTTTATTTTCATTTCCTCTATTTACTGTCACTCATTTCATCCATAATAGTATGTAAAGCTTTAAATTTTGAAACACAAAACTTCATTTTTTAAATCCACTCCTTAAATGAGCTGCAGCATTTTGAAACTCAAAACTTCCTACAAACACCCTCTCCACTTTTTCTAATCTTATAGTGAAGACTTTTGCCAACTTTTGATAGTTTCAGTTTAAATTACTGTCAATCTATGCTTGAGAATACTATAACTCATTTTGAAACTCAAAACTCCCCACAAAATCCCTCTCTGCTAATTCTAATCCTAGTGATGATGATATTCGCCTAGTTATGATAGTTTCAGTTTTAATAACACTCAAGAAATCCATGCTTGTTACGGTCAGAGATGTTAAATGACCAAGGCCAAATTCACCTTTCGGGTTCTTAAATGAAATACAAAAAAATACACTTATCAGGAATGAACCAAAATGACCTCAAAAGTGTTATCAGGAATGAACCAAAATGACTAAGGAAAAGTCAGATTCAAAAATTCTCAAGCATTTTTGCCCCCATTTTATTCCTGATGTGACTTTATATAATGGTTTGTACTTTGCTTGTATTATGAATTAGTGAAGAGCCTACTTAGGTTAGTTTGTGATGAATCATAAATTACAACGCTTATTTT
>JXSR01S006292.1:14973-25080 GCA_000969725.1 Ophiothrix spiculata
TGAGAAAACATGTGTAGGGGTGTCTTAGGGGGATTTGCCCCCTCCTAAACTATTCATCCTAATACTATTCGATTTGGTGTATAGATTTTTGCTGCTTGATGCTTCAAGTTAGGACCTTTTCCATCAAAATCTGGACAAGGTACTGTAGCGAAACACATTCAGCAAATATAGACAATATATGTGTAGGACACATGTTTTGTCTATATTTGCCGAATGCGTTTCACTACAGTACCATGTCCAGATTTTGATGGAAAAGGTGCTAACTTGAAGCATCAAACAGCATGAAACTATGCACCAAATCGAGTAATTTTTGTTTTGAAATTCCAAAATTTTCTAATTACTGAGGGGTCACATTCCCCTCAGACACATTCCCCTCAGACACCCAAGTGCATAGTGAAACGCATTCAGCAAATATAGACAAAACATGTGTAGGGGTGTCTGAGGGGGATGTGCCCCCTCAGTAATTAGAAAATTTTGGAATTTCAAAACACAAATTACTCGATTTGGTGCATAGTTTTATGCTACTTGATGTTTCAAGTTATAGCACCTAAATTGGGTGGTTCTTCGCTAAGTGTCTATTTTCGTGTCCCGCTACTTTAACTCACTATAAATGAAAAAAATTACAATTCTGAAATATTTATTTTGTGGTTTTGTCTTGATAAATATGATCTTTATTGTAAAAAATTATAAAAACCTTGATAAACAAAGTTAAATGTTGTTATTTTTCCTGATGTTTGATGCAAACCCCCCGAAAACCCTATGTCCCTATGGTTACGCTTAAAATTACAATTGTCATTATTTATTTGGTAGTAACATTTTTCTTTTTGGAAATACTCTTGATCACTAAGTATTTACTAATTGAACATATCCTATCTATCAAATAATGGCAAATTGTATCAATTAAATCCAAAATTTTACAATTTTTGTTCAAAATATTCTGTCCCTGGATTTGAGTCATTTCCGTAACGAACATTTTGAAGGGCAGTCTATAAAATTGAAAACACTGAATCCAAAAATTAACCTGGTCAATAAGTACCTGCATGAATTGGCTACTTGGCACACATCATTTATCTCCGGTATCTCTGATGAATATCCATCAAAATAGAGACTTTTGCAAAAATGAGGGAGAGTACCTTTATTCAGTGTCATTTCCGTAACGCTGTATAACACTATAAATATAGGAAAGTAATGTCCGTTTTGATTGGCAGTGCAAACAGAATTGTGACCTGTACCCTAATATATAAACAATCACGCTAGGCATCGCCCTCGGGAGATGTTATACTGGTCTAAATGTTTAAACCATCATTTCCGTAACGGTCATTTCCGTAACTTTTTACCGTTTTGGAAATGATTTCTTTACACTTTCACCTGTTCATATTGGCAATAAAATCCGAGTCATAATCAATCTGATTTTCTCAATTTGAAAGAACCTCCCTCAATGGTTCTTCATTTGTGTTCAGATATTGAGGATACGTAGTAGAATTTACTCAGCTTGACATTTACTGTCTGATTGTCATTTCCATAACAATTAGTGTTACGGAAATGACTTTTAATGGTTTTCCCTATGCTACAACACTGAAAATTAGATGTCGCATAAAATTATTTAAAGGCTCTAAAGATCGCGCTGAGTGCTCATTCTAGTATTGCACTATTGTGAACACATTCCCAGAAAAAAAATAATGGATTGAAAAACTTTTTTTCTTATTTTTTTAAAAGCCAAAAGTAGACACTTAGCGAAGAACCACCCCTTTTCCATCAAAATCTGGACACGGCACTGTAGTGAAACGCATTCAGCAAATACAGACAAAACATTTGTAGGGTTGTCTGAGAAGAAGGTGCCCCCTCATATAACATCGACATATTACTCGAATTTGGTGCATAGTTTTCTGCTGATGGATGCTTCAAGTTACAAAAAGTTTGCATTCCTAAACTAAATTTGTACAAGTTGGTGCATTTTTTTTTTATCAACTTACTTGAAGTCTCTTATTTTTGATCCATGGTGTGCGAAGGCCTATTTGGTGACACATAGTAGACTTTTCATATGCTATAGATTTTGGCACGAGTGCAACATTTTTAAGGGGTTAGGACAAAATAAAACACCACAAATTAAGTGGGGATTGGGCCTTCAGATAAGATAGCTCATAAGCTCTTATATTCCAGAGCGATTTCCTGGTTAAAATGGGACGACTGCAGAAAAGTCAATTTCAAAATTGTTGATGCATTAAAAGTCTATCTTTCTAATTTTCCCTTCATTTCAACCTTCGTTGGGGTGTTTTTTGTATGATTACTAACTTCCACGTTACCGGTAAGGCTTTTGTTTTGGCTGTGTGCCTTGTCCAGAAGATATGCTACTTATTTATCTATTACCCCTTCCCTCCCCTTTTTCCTTTCTTTCATTTTTTCTTTTCTTTTTCCCCTTTTCCCTTTCTTTTCTTTTTTTGTTTGAGGGGGGTGGGCCTGGGCCCCTCGGGCCCCCCCCCCTGTGGATCCGCCAATGCCTTTGATACGATTAGTCATGATGCTTTCCTTGATCGCCTGCACTGCAGATATGGTATATTGGGGACTGTTCTTAGTTGGTTCAAAACATATTCTATGAACTGTTCACAATCCGCCGTTATTAATGGATCCTCATCCAAACATATTCCTCTTGAAGGCGTTCAACAAGGATCTGTCATTGGACCATTATCATTCACTCTGTACACGTCACGTTTTTCATACAATGTTTTTCCATGCAATTATGTATCTTATTATTGGAATCATTAAATTTCCTACAAATCAAATCTGCAGGGTGCGTAGGATGAGAGCATGTGTGACTACGCATCCGTAATGAAAATGCGTGGCGCATATCTTGATTGGTTGCTTGACGCGGCGATTGCGTGAAAAGAAAAGTATTTTGTACTGCATGAGGTGAGACGCTTATTTACTGCATGCAATTGTTGCGTTCAAAACTTCCTGATTTGTAGGAAATTTAATGACTTTAATAATAGATGTATTTCTGTATTATGTTATGTTTTTCTGTTTTCAAGCACCCAGATATGCAATGATTTTTGGGCTGTAGTTTAGTGAGTAGGGGTATTTGGGGTTAGGGAGTGTAGGTGCGCCTGGCTACAGAGCAAGCTCTGCAACCATATGTTGCCTGTGATCAAGGGTATTAAATCTGGTGAAGGCATCTGTTTGCAGTGACATTTGAGGATTGGTGAGTGAAAAATTGATGTGAGATTAATCATGACTTTTCATAGTGGTGTAACAAAGATGTTCCCTAAATCTATCGCCAAGACGACGTTTGGTTTTGCCGACAATCAGATATTGAAAGCTATGAATAATAAAATCCGAAATTTTCCTTGTCACAAACGTCACGAAATAGTTGCCCAAAAGTATTCGGAGCGATATTTGCTTCCACTCAAATAAATTGTACATTGAATATTGTGATATTTGTTGAGCGCATGTAAATTCCTGTTATCTTTTAAGAGTAAATAAATCTGGGCTATTCATATAGCGATGTTACAAAGATGTTCCCCAAATCTATCCCTCAGAAAAGAACAACAGCAACGGCCTCAGCATCAAATTCACTGTCTTTAAACTAATTGTCCTTACGCCCAACCCTCGTATCTTCCTCTTTCCCCCATCCATCCTCATACAGTAATTTGATCTCCTTTTAAATGATTTTCTTGTTTAAAATCAAATTTGGTATTTCTTATTTCGCTGGAAAATGTCTACGACTGCGCCTCGCATATACTACATCTCGCAGCATGCGCCTCCTCCACCCTATTTTGTTCCACATATGCAGACTCTCTCCCTCGATCATCATTAAAAAAAATGGTGCATATTTGTATAGTAAAACATCGTAGAATTGCTTAATTTACAACCAGTTTCAACTTCATTTAATTTATTCAAACTTTGCCTTTACGCATAATACTTACGCAATGTTACCATGACACACTGCTGGGCGAAACATTATTGCAAGGCTGAACAAGACGCTAATACACCACCGATAACGATATCGGCATAGAAGATGGTGACCTGTGCAGGGCACAACATTTGTAAATGAGGCTGGTGCTCTGGGGATATTCCAGAACGATAGCGGGTAAGTCTATAAAAACATTTGGACACCATTAAAGTATAATAGGTCCATAAATATTTCTCTAGGCCTAAAAGACAATAAACGTTGTTCCAAAAATGCACCATTAATTTACATCACAGTACAAAACTTACATATTATTCCTAAAACATTGTGCAGTAGCGAAAATCCCCATAGGTTGCAGAGCTCATCTATATATGAGTGTGTCCCCCAGACCAAAAAATAATACTTAAGCGCCTGCGGTGACGTCATCACTTCAATTTTTTTCCTCAAAAAACACCTATCAAACACATTTGGATTAACGGGGGATGAACATTAGTAAAGCACGGACCACGGTAAGTTTTACCGTACCTTTTTTGAGTTGTCAGAAAATTAACACAGGGGTTACTTCTTTCAAACTTTGGTCGTGTGGTTGTGTATGTTGGAAAAATGTTCACCTTTTACAAACTGATCAGTTTCTATAATATATTATCAGATTTTCATGACACTTGGAAGCAAATTTGAGGTCCTTTCAATTGTCAAAATAATGAAATGAGCAATTTTACATATTAATGTTTAATCAGATTTTTATGCTACTTGGACACATATGACCCTTGGTTAGGGGTACGTATGTGTGCGTGTGACCCCTTTTCAATTAGGTCAGAGGTTATCTAGAGGTCAAGCCATCCATGACAGTGACCTTTCAGACGATACTTACTGTTTAGGACCGCATAGTATTTTTTGTCTGGTTTTATTTATTTCATTTAATCTTTTAACAGGTTATTGGAGAAAATTTGAAATCAAATTTCAGAAAATGTTCATATTTTACACAATTTATGGAAGTACTGACAAATCGGTGGCAGAGTTGTGGCAGTCGTTGAACTTTCCAACATGGAATTGAACTGCTTGATTTTGAAAAATTTTGTTTTTAAACTGCTGCACAAGATTTATGAATTGCTACACAAAATTAAAAGTGTGTAGCAGTTTTTGCTACACACTTTTAAAATCTTAAGGCGAACGCTGACACATGTATGAACTGCTGAAATCAATACTTTAATAATCAATCTTTATGTACAATCAATTATTTTGGTTCATGACTGTCCAATAATCGCGCAATTTGATGACAAACCTATACGGCAAAATTTGCTTACAAGGCCGATTTAGAAAAAGGTTCACTGATTATGCCTTTTGCCCCACTACGCGGATTGGCCGTTCTGGCGGTGTGTTAGCGTCAAGCACTTTGAGACTCTTGGGACAGGCGCTTTAAAAGAACCGTTTTATTATTATTATTATTTTCGCACAACATTTGTCTTTGCGCTTTTCACGCTCAATTTATCTAACTAAATACCAAAGTAACGTTTGTGACCAAAATATTGAAAAATTTTACTTTTAAATGGTTACAGAACCTAGCATAAACAATCTCTATTTGAGTTTGTTGTTGATAATGGTGCTCAATGGTGGGGTCAGGACATGTAGTTGTTTAAAAGTAAAAATAAATTGCCAAAATCCTAATAAAGTTCAAGTAACGTTCGGTAACGTTTGTGACATCGCACGGAATACCTTTTTACTCTAAATGACTTCAAAGTATAAATTCCCTCGAAGGTGCTAGCGATTTTTGTATTACACTTTACACATATGATGGGTAACATATAATAAACATAAGTTCCTAAAAAGGTAAGAAATTTTATCATCAGGATTTCTTTTAATGCATTTGTGACATTTTGGTGTAACTTTTTTCTAACATTTGTGACATTTTTGAAGTAAAACATGTGCTCATTCATGCAGTGACAGAAAAACTTCCAAATTTCTGTTTGGGAAATATTTCTCAAGTACCAAGTAACAACGCATGACTGAAAAATCTCTTTATATGGTTGAACACGAAAGCTGATATTTTGCTTGAATTAAAGAAAAAAGTTTCATTTTCTGTGGAATGAGCCTAGAGTGAAACTAAATGTGCCATGAAAAGCAATGTGTATATCAAAATTTTCAAATATGCAACACTAAAACATGTGTAAAATGATTCAAAATAAGCAGGGTGCAAAAATTACTGTGCTCGAAAATATATTCCTGATGACATTACTTTGAAAAGACTACAATCTTTGAAAAAACTATTGGGACACTTTCAACGGCATGTTTAAAATAAGCCCCCTCTCCCCCGCTTCAGTGTTGACCAACCCCCATGGTAGCAAATTTGTTGTAGCATCTCTCAACATTGTTTGGTGGGGAGGAGGGGAGGCCTAGGCTTTAAGAAGGGTTAAAGCCATACCTTGAACTTTATTCAAAAATTATAATGTAAAAGTTGCATTTTTTATAAAAAAATTATTGTCAAAAACAACCAAGTGTCCCAACACAATTTTTCAAAGGTTGTAGATTGTTATTTACTCACCCCTTTTGAATAAAGATGTAACATGTGCACTTTTCACCATATGACGCTCTCTTAGTTTGGGATATGTTGGGCCAAGGACTGAGCTTATCCTAAGTAGAGACTCAACTTGTCGTATCCTGAACAAATCAATAAAAAATCAGCATGCACTAGTTTTGTTTGTGCTCTGAAAAGGGATATCAAGATTTAAACTTGTAAAACTATTCAGTTATACATCGACATGCAAGTGCAAGAAAGTCATATCTGCAATGGCTGCCATATGCTGTATCTATTTAACACCTTATCACTTAAATGCAAACATTCTCTTTGAATGAAATTGAAAACAACATTTTGAAAGTCATTGTATAAATGTTTTCTAGTGTAGCACATTTTCATACTGCAACTCCTTTCAGGAACTTTTACTTAATACTGGTTGGTTTGGACATGCTAGAGACTGGCAACACTAGATAACTTGGACAAATCTATTTCAAGTTAAATGTGAAACATTAGACCACGCTCCTTGAAATCCCTTGGTACTTACCCAAATCTCAGTGTATTAATAACTTTATCCTGTGTATCATATAGCCTGGTGTGAAGTATGGAGTTGTAAACTTGAGCCTCCATGTCAGGGATCTCTACGGTCTCTGCTAAATGTTGAGTTTGCTCTGAAAGCTAGGAAAATAAAGATGGATCAATGTTAAAATCACACATAGTATAACAAAGAAAATCAAGATAAAACAGTTTGCAATTGTGCCTCCATGTCAGGGATTTCTACCATTCAACCAAAGGAGGAGTTTGCACTGAAAGCTGTAAAATAAAGGTCAATATAAAATCACCCATAGTATAACATAGAAAATAAGAATCATAAAGTATTAACAACTAAATTGTGTTACACACAGTCCAGAATGTATTGTTGTTTTTAAAAAATAAATTTCGGACATTAAAATTCACAGTTTGAGAAAATAGACACACTGTCAACAGTTTGCTAAGGAATGAACTGGGTGGAAAATAGTCTTTTAAGAACAAATAATAAAGTTTTATTTGTTTGTTTTTATTCTATCATGCCTTTCCTTGATTCAATTGAGTTTTGATATCCATGTGGAATAGTGGCTTATACCTTTAAAATAAGTAAAACACTTCCGTAATCAGCTAAAGCGTCAACTATTATCAAAGTATAACTAATATCTTGTTTGGAGCATTTTTCTGGTTTTTGTATAGGTTATTTCTTTTTGTAATTATCTGTGTTAAAGGGTTGTGATTACCTCAGGTCTTTCTGGCCTTTAACCCATACTGCCCTACCACGACAAAAGGAAGTAAGTAAAATTTTCAAACTTTTGAGTTATCAGTGAAAACAAAATTTCAATGTGTTTTTAAATATTACCTGGTACCTTTGTTTTTGTATATGGTTTTATGAAAAAATAAATAAAACAACAGTGCCTGTGGGATGCCCTTGTGTATGTTGGGAGTCCCCCATGGGGCTTACAAAGCTACAGTGCCTGTGGGATGCCTTAGTGTATGTTGGGAGTCCCCCATGGGGCTTACAAAGCTACAGTGCCAGTGGGATGCCCTAGTGTATGTTGTGAGTCCCCCATGGGGCTTACAAAGCTACAGTGTATGTTGGGAGTCCCCCATGGGGCTTACAAAGCAACAATACCTATGGGATGCCCTAGTGTATGTTGGGAGTCCCCCATGGGGCTTACAAAGCTACAGTGCCTGTGGGATGCCTTAGTGTATGTTGGGAGTCCCCCATGGGGCTTACAAAGCTACAGTGCCAGTGGGATGCCCTAGTGTATGTTGTGAGTCCCCCATGGGGCTTACAAAGCTACAGTGCCAGTGGGATGCCCTAGTGTATGTTGTGAGTCCCCCATGGGGCTTACAAAGCAACAATACCTATGGGATGCCCTAGTGTATGTTGGGAGTCCCCCATGGGGCTTACAAAGCTACAGTGCCTGGGATGCCCTAGTGTATGTTGGGAGTCCCCCATGGGGCTTACAAAGCTACAGTGCCAGTGGGATGATCTCATAAATGATGGTAGTCCCCATCCCCAAGGGGGCTTAAACCTACCTTCCCTTCACCCATCATCTTTGCCTTACAGAGCCATAACGCCTGTGGAACGCCTTCGTGCATATTAGTAGCAGGGATACACATGAACAACGCTTTCTCCTTGTATAATGGGTGGCTTTCATCCATTTCCACTTGTTTCAATTCATCTGGAAATTCAAAAGGCTCTCGCAGAGGTTGCACCACTGCTGGCTCCAAACCATACTTATCATAGATTTTTCTCACAGTAGTCTTTTTGTCCTCTAGGAATTTTTCTTGCTGCTGTTTTTTGAACCATGGTCGATCTGCTCTTGGATCATGATGACGAACTGTTATGATGACAGATGATGCAGAGGTTTTCTTCAGAGGGTGGTGTCGGAAGAGAAGTGGTAACCCTGGGGGTAGCCCTACACGACAAGCTGCCATCTATATCACAGAATAGAATGATAAAAATGTTGTTGAAACCTCGCCATGTTAAAACAAGGAAGTTGGTTGCCATATAAATACCTTATCAAAAGAATGTGACAAAATTTTAAAAATTGTCAGTGATCTTGAAATGGTTCTTCAGGTGACATTTTCATCTGTAGAATCATTTCAAGAGCCACTTCTGACCCAAGACTGGATAGTGGACACTATTATTGAAATCATTATATTTCCTATATTTAATTATTGCAAATCAAGCAAATCACAGTGTGAAGTATATCAAAAAAACTCAATGTTTTCATATGGATGTGACATTGAACAGTCAATCACCAAGATGAGTTGCCAATTTATGCAAGGGTCAGTGTGAATCTTGAACAACCTGCCTTTTTTCACCCAAGCAAATGATTAAAAAGGTTAAGAATTCACCTCTATTTCACCTGATTTTAAAAAGTGAATAAAAACACTTCACTGGATTGGCCAATTTGAAAGTTATTCCTTGACCAACTGAATTTTTTTCTTAAGTGAAGCTTCATTTATCATATTTGTGCAAAACGTCAAGCTTCACCTTCACTTGGCACTACTGTAAAATCTAATAGTTCAAGCTTCACCAATATGTAAAATACATCTTATGACCAACATCAGTCTGTCACAGCACTTGTTTGATGCTTTATGTACTTCAGTAAAAGCAACAATGTAAATAATGTGGGTGTTATATCAGATAGGCAACAATGTGCTTTTGTCAAGAATTTGCAAAGATTGTAGCACTGATGGCCAAGATCAACGATACTCAAGCATTTACAACAATGTATCAACATTTATCCACAAAAGGGATTCAATATCATTTCACTTACAAACATGAAATACTCATCCAAGCTTCACTTCTTTCCCAATTGTATTAGGTAAAGCTTCACAAAAGTTATATAAATTAACGTCAAGACATCACAATAATAAAAACATACCAACCACAAGCTTCGACGTGGATGGTAGGCCCTATAGATGTAAATAAGTTTTGGAACTCTCAAGGTTGTAAACAAGGCCATGTGGCTTTTTCCATCAAGTGCACGGTAAAATAGTGTACACTGTCATTTTTATTACAGTTCTTGCTTACCTCTGGAAAACATGGACAATATTTTTTCTTATTATCAAAAAAGGTATTTTAATTTTAATTATTACTTCACTATTAGTTAGATATTCCCTTCATATACCTTGACCTTGTTTGCGGACA
>JXSR01S006293.1:0-14120 GCA_000969725.1 Ophiothrix spiculata
TGAATTACAGTGTATTTATTCTTGCTTTGCTTTTAGCTCGAACCCGAAAGGTTAATTCTGACCTTGATCCTTGTTTTGGGTCGTAACACATGTAACTTACCCATTAGCATATCCACGAACATTTAACAGAAAGGTCAACAACCCGGGGGAGACACACGCTAAACTCGGAGCTGAGATTGTGCGGCGGTATAATTTCCTCATTTGCAGATCTCTTCTCAACGAATGGCCCATTTTTTAATTTTTGCATTTAATTGTGTCACCTATAATAAATGACCCCTATGAATGATTTTCATAAAAATTGCTCACTGACTAAATGTTCTCAAATTTTCGTTTCAAATAAACAGCCACATTTGTTATTCATGTTAAATGGATTCATGATTTCAGATATGTCAAAGGACTTATTGGCGATTACCATTGTATTGAAGTTAAAAGTCAAGGTGTGCATACCAGCTTATGCGAATATCTTATTTATTTTTATTCCGAATATATTTGGTGTGAAACGCCTGTTTGAAGTTTTGCATTTTGTACTAGAGATGTTTAACTAAATGATTAACTAAATCATATGAATACAAACAAACCTAAAACAAACTGACACCCTTCTTCAAATTAATAATGGGCTTCATATTCCCAGTTTTTGTGTCGTCTGAAAGATGAGCACATAGGTATTACTTTGGTAGTATGTATGTATGTGTGTATGTATGTGTGTGTGGCTGTCTGTCTGTCGTGGTTAACAATGTTAACCTTTTTTCATTGTGCCACTATTCTCACATACTAGCACACATATGGTCCCAACTGAAATGGGGTCAAATGTCAACAAGGGGTCACTGAGATAGGTCAATGAATACTGGTGGTTGAAATAATAAGATTGATCACAAAATTCATATACTTTGTCAGATTTTCATGGAACTTAGACACAATGTTGATGAAAGTTGGTGAAGGGGAGAGTCTACGCCATATGGGGTCTTCGCTGACAAATGCAAATTAACGGTGCATGGACTTTTTCATGTTAAAGGTGTGTGGTTCATTTTTCTGAAATTAAAGAGTAAAAACAAATTTGGAATTAGGTCTTGAAATGTATTCTAGAGGTCATTATATCACAATCCCCCCTCAAGCGTTTCACTGAAAAATGCCAATGAAAGGTGCATGGATCAGTTTCTGGCACAAATCTTAGAAAAATGCAAAGCTGTACCCGGGACCTGTACATCATTGACAAACCGCGATGACAGACGACACTCGCGGTCCGGGGATCGCGATGTATTTTTTTACTGTCATAGATTGCTTTGCATTTTGAAAGGTTTCACTGAGAGTCTTTCACTCGGATTCGGAGAAAGATCTTGACGTTAATGCTTAACTTGTTTAACACTATAACAAAATCAAGTTTTAGGGGCTTACCAATCACTTTCAAAGATGAGTACCCCGGTGCTTTATAATAGAGACCTTGCATGCTTTTATCAATTGATACCAAACAAAGGATTTGGACTGATGACCTTTGGCGTATCGTAGTCCAATCAACAAGATACTGTAATTAATCTTCTGATAATGGTGCATTCTTATTGATGGGACAATATGAAGTGATTGGAAAAAGTAACACTTCTATTGAATGCATTTGAGCTATCCGCCATATTCCCGGTATTACATTTCACATGCAAGGCGTCTACCGCAAGGAATATATTACATTTTTGTGAAGTTCTCTAATTTGAAGCTGTTGAATGTGAGTATTTTTTTTTTAAACTTTATATTGTATATTCTTATTGACCATAGA
The DNA here is from genome assembly GCA_000969725.1 of Ophiothrix spiculata. Lineage (NCBI taxonomy): Eukaryota > Metazoa > Echinodermata > Ophiuroidea > Amphilepidida > Ophiotrichidae > Ophiothrix > Ophiothrix spiculata. Next base: position 1,763 of record JXSR01S006293.1, read on the forward strand.
ATTGTTTTAGACCTGTTAGTCCTCAATAAAGTTCGATGTTTGAACTAATAAGCTTCAAATCTCGGTTTTCAGATTCTGCTTATTGAGGGCGACATATTTGACATAAATTATGTTATCCTTACAATTTAATAAAAAAGTACGTGTGCGGCTAAGGGAGTGCCACAGCAGGTCTTTTTCAAAAATAGTAACTTTATTAACATTTATTGATTTTAGCGAGCGATTTTAACAACGGAAAATGTGACTGTAAAATGACGTGCTATTGGCTATATTGTCATTGTCCTCAAGACAATTTAATGGTGTGATAAATTTAAAACAAAATACAAAATTATTTCATTAGTCTTTGTAATTTAACCTGCCAATATTGGAAACTAATCGGTTTACGGAAACACATGAGTTTATAAGGTGTCCGCGAAAAAGGCATGAGATGTTTTGTCCTAAGCTGTTGATGTCATTTTGACCATGTTTTTGTCACTAAAATAATATAATCTAAATACTTTACTCTTTATGTTACACTTAATATTGTGAAGATCAAACACGTGTAAGGTGGCCAAAAAAAGTTACTGTATCCTTAATGTGATGCGCCCTGAAACGACTTGCAATTTTAAACGTAATCAGACGATATTAAATGAAAATTTATCTCTTTCTGTAAGTGAGCCTATTTTGCCACCAGCTAAAAGTTATATCAGTTTAAAAAATGGCAAGCAAGTATTGCTTGACACCAGTCTCGACACAACTATAATTTACAGAGGTCATATTGCTGAACAAGAGACTGTTTGTCAATAAATAGGTTTCGCTTGTAGCGCAAAATGAATTTTCCTGACTTTACTTCTCATTGGGAATGAAAATGCACATTTTCTATGGTATGAAGACAATTTTACAGAGAGCGTCAATACAGTAAAGTGAGTCTACCTACTTAAGCAAAGAAATACGTGGATAGTATGCACAAGTTTTTCAAAACCAGTGTAATGGTAAGCTGGGTGTCATTTCACTCGCCTGAGCTGACGTTGATAGATTAGGCCTTTTATTATATTTTACTAACATTGGTAAAATTTCTCTGGGTTAAACTAAAAGAAAAAAACCGGTTAACCTATTACCACTTTTAACCAAACTAAAGGTACTTATTTCTTAAAACATCATAGAAAACATTGAATCCACGTTTTTCTTTTACTGATCGCCATATGCCTTCCAGCTGCTTGCATAACGTAGTTTGAAAAGCTTGAGATTTAAAAACGAAATGGAACGTAGAACAATGGAACAAACATATGAAAGAAAAGTGGCAACAGCTGATGAGTAATTGCCTCGAGACATTTTGCTAATTCATGATCCTTATTTTTGTCGTCAAACTGAATAAAAGATTAATTGATTTTAGCGAGCGATTTTAACAACGGAAAATGTGACTGTAAAATGACGTGCTATTGGCTATATTGTCATTCAAGACAATTTAATGGTGTGATAAATTTAAAACAAAATACATAATTATTTCATTCGTCTTTGTAATTTAACCTGCCAAAATTGAAAAAAAATAATCGGTTTACGGAAACACATGAGTTTATAAGGTTTCCGCGAAAAAGGCATGAGATGTTTTGTCCTAAGCTGTTGATGTCACTAAAATCATTTAAATGATTGTATATATGTATATAATCTAAATACTTTACTCCTTATGTTACACTAAATATTGTGATGATCAAACACGTGTAAGGTAGCCAAAACTCGTAGTAAACATTGCGTTCAAATAGTACTGTATCCTTAATGTGATGCGCCCTGAAACGACTTGCAATTTTAAGCGTAATCAGACGATTTCAAATGGAAATTTATCTCTTTCTGTAAGTGAGCCTATTTTGCCACCAACTAAAAGTTATATCAGTTTAAAAAATGTTAAGCAAGTATTGCTTGACACCAGTCTCGACACAACTATAATTAACAGAGGTCATATTGCTGAACAAGAATTACATTTTTTGTCAATAAATAGGTTTCACTTGTAGCGCAAAATGAATTTTCCTGACTTTACTTCTCGATGGGAATACAATTTACATTTTCTATGGCATGAAGAAAATGTTAAAGAGAGCGTGAATACAGTAAAGTGAGTCTACCTACTTAAGCAAAGAAATGCGTTCATAGAATACACGTTTTTTAAGTGTAATAGTAACCTGGGTGTCATTTCACTCGCCTGAGCTGACGTTAATTATAGATTACGCTTCTTATTGTATTTTACTTGCATTGGTAAAACTAGGTTAAACTATAAAAAAAAAGATGAAACCGGTTAACCTATTACCACTTTTAACCAAACTAAAGGTAGGTTATTTCTTGAAACATCGTAGAAAACACTGAATCCACGTTTTTCTTTTACTGATCGCCATATGCCTTCCAGCTGCCTGCATAACGTTGTTTGAAAAGCTTGAGATTTAAAAACGAAATGGAACGTAGAACAATGGAACAAACATATGAAAGAAGAGGGGCAACAGCTGATGAGTAATTGCCTCCAGACATTTTGCTAATTCATGATCCTTATTTTTGTCGTCAAACTGAATAAAAGATTATCCTCAGGATGAAATTAACAAAAATACCAGGTATCTATATTATTCTTATATCTAAGTTGAGTTCTTATTTTTCTTAATATCCAAGAATATGTCACCTCGACCTTCAACAAAAAGCAAAGAAATCTCAAGGGTGAATCTTCAATGTAAATGTCGTTACATTTATATCAGAAAGACACTGTTACAAAATAAATCAACTTGGATTACGCCATTAGAGCAGCATTACCTGAGGGTTACTTTATGTGCTTATTAAAGGTTATAATACGGTTTAACAAAATATTTGATTCCTAAAGATGAGTAAATAGTGACATCTTTTTTATTGCATATCGGTTGTACTTTTATATTTTTTTCAAAGGATCATTCATCAATGTTCTTCTTGCTATATCTCTTGAGATTCAATGTATTAAATGTCCATCTCTAACATTTGTAATTAAAAATGTTAATTGATAAACATTTTGTAAAGAGATGGGTTAATTTAAAGTACTGAATTTTAGTTCATTGTTGGTCGAATCCAAAAACTGTGTGTATTTCATGTTCTACTTTATAAACGAAAAGTGTTAATATTACTTTGTAATTGTGTTTATTTTATCTGCCTTGAAAAAACCTTTCAGGCCATATATAATTCATCCCCCTTCTTAGAGAAAATGAAATTCTAGAAGCAATTTACATGCCATTTTAGGCCATTTCTAACGTGGAAAATATTTATTTTTGCAGAAAGTAGGTTGAACAATTTTAAAACAGCATTAATTGTGTATTAAATGCTGTTTTACAGGTTACCATGTGTATCAGGAAAATATTCTCTTAGTTTTATTGATCCTGTGTAATGCATTGATTTTTAGGATATTTTTTCCAATGGTAAATTTAATTGTTACCTACGAATCCAAAATGCTTAAAACTTAAAAATTAAAGGAAATAAATAGGATATATAGTGTAGTATTTGCTGTATGCAAAGCCAGGTGAACACCATCCTTAAATGTATTGCTTTTGTAGCGGTCCGATACTTCATAAAAGTACCAAACGATGCGATGTGCTGACAAAAATGGCGTGGTCAAAAATAAAGGTTACCTACGAATACATTAATAAAGCAGTTCATTTTCAACAAATCAATATATTAGTAAAGAATTATTTTAAAGCCAAAATATATAATCCAAAAAAGGACTCAAATGATGAACGGTTTCTCGAGATATGGCTAGTTAAAGGTTTTGTGCGGAAAGTATTTTGACCACGAGTATAAATATCAGAGGACCTCATAAACCGCAGCCGATTTCTTATCTGCCGGAGAATGATCTTTAGGTGACCTAAAGTTGTGTTCTTAATGAGCTGTGTGGTCTAAATGAGGCAGAATGCCGTAAAATTTGTATGAAATGCTGAAGTTTCTGCACGCATAAATGCTGAGTAAAAGGAGAACGACCTTTCTTGTTGAGTAACAAGTTGAGTCAAACTTTGACTCAATTTCTTTTACTCAATTTCAAAAGTCAAGCTGAGTGACTTTTTACTCAACGTTTTTTTTTCCAACCAGAAGAGTTGTTCAATTTTAAGCGTGCGTGATAAGCTGTCGACAAAAGGAAGAGTAAGAGAAGTTCTATTCTTAGCCGCACATCCCTTATTATTAAGGATTTTTAGGTTGAGTATTTTTTACCTTTGATCTAGTCAAAACACAGAGTGATAGATGCAATCCAGGTGACTGTTAAGGGAGACAATGAAAGAATGGTTAATGGTATCTAAAAGATTCAGGGTGTACTGAATTAAAAAAAAAACGTGTTACCCGCCATTTTTACTTTTTTTCAAGACATGTATGCATAATTCAACGCTCAGCCAACGTCACGAGAAAAAGAGAAAAAATGAGCGATTTTCAAAATTAATTTTCAGACTGATCAATACGCTTTTTAAATGAATAGATTCATAAATTGTTTTCTTAACCGTTGAGTGCAAGACTAGTACTTTTCTAGGAACTGTAATCCGCATGCCTTATTCACTGATGCTACGATAATTTAGTCATAATCTGCAAGATTGAGTGTAATCAATATGCAGCATGATACATCCCTGATAACGATGTATTTTACAACAGAAAGGACTTTGATTCACCTTCGATATTTTCGCCGATGCTCTCCAACAAACTTATCATAGAATGACATCAATGCCTTAAAGGGTAGATGACCTCAATCTTCTCAAGAAGATGTGAATCCTAAATATTTTTAATCATGAAAAGATAATGCAATTTTTGCCTCAATGGAATGCTCAATTTCTAAGTAAATTATGCGTATATCAGACATTAATCTAGATAATGAATATACTTAAAACAGGTAATTCACAGCTCAAACAGGGCGAACTCAGAGTTGTGGTTCACGTCTGATTTTCCTGGCAAAACAACGCGGGTTTTTTACATTATCATTCAAAATCAACACCATAATAAAATATTCTTTGTAATTCAATACGAAGTATCAAGCCTACAATCTGTCAAAATTTGAAAACAATCGAAATATTCGAACATCATGAAATTATGAGGTTTCGGCGAAAAAGGCGTCTACTTTCCGAAGTAGTCTATTGACGTAATTTTGACCTTGATCATGGATGTGAAATCACTAGTAAAGATTTATGTATAATCTAAAGACTTTGTTTCTTATGTACGCCAAAAATTGTGATATTCTGATATGTGTAAGTAGGTAAAAGCTTGCACATTATAAATGACGTTCAGCCGAGCGAGACGATTTAGGGACCGTGATATACATACTTGCGCGTTAAAATGGTTATCTAAAGATACTGCATTCATTTTAAATAAACTAATTGCTTTTGTTTCTGTCTACTCTATTTTTTATCATATGAACATATGATGGGATGGATTGTAAATATATTAAATCTAGTTGGATACTTGATTAGCGTGATGCGTTATATATACACATCTCTGATTCATCTCTCCTGTCAAACTCCTTAAGGGACGTTACCAGTCCCACACAAATTCACACCCATTCTACATCATTAACACAACAACAACAACTAAATTTATGTTTAATGATACACTTTTGATTTTAAGTCTCTACATCAGGAGAATTGCATATTTTGATAACATTTGCATATCTTATCTTTCAAGTGACTCTCATCAAAATCTAAAAATCATTTTGCGAATCATTGACTAAATACATACAACTTACTGAAACATTTTTTCATAGGATGCTAGAATCACATCGTGAATTACAATTTACGTTTTTTGAATACTAATTAGTCATTTTTTTGGGGGTGGGGGGCATACTGTGTCGCAGAAATTTATCTATATCTGTTCTATTTGTTAAAAATGAACGGAAAGCATCTGATTTTCGAAACAGAGCCCTACATGGAACTTTTTAAGAGTTTAGTTATTATCGGGCACTATTGATAGTTAGGTAATGGGGAAACCCAGTTCTTAGTTTATTAAATATTTTAACAGATCCTTTAACCCTTGTTCTCCTGAGCCATTTTTTGTAACACGTTCTCCGGGGGGGGGGGGGGGTGCACCCCCTTATATTTTGGAACCCCCTATGAACTTGATTTTGCTATTAATAGATAGGTAGGAACCTTCCCTATCCAACGAAACCAAGATAATCAAAATCAGCCAAGGCGTTACGTAATTATGACGTCATTAAGTACTTTCGGATCGGAAAATTAGGCAAAATTGAATTATGGAAAAACTGGCCACTAAAATCAAAATTTTGCTATTAAAGTTCTAAATAACGAATTTTCGTCGGGGAGTGAAGATGTGCTGACATGAAATAAATGTTAAATAAATAAATAAATTGATAAATTCTGCAGATTAGGTACATAATTAGAATATTTTTGTACTTCAAATCAAAGCTAGCACAATTCCAATTCCAAGTTATCGAAAGTCACGACGCTAGGTGTTGCGGTGTGTTTACTAAAAATTTGTTTTTTGAATTTTTGCATACAATATATAAATGTAGTAGATACTTAATGATCATTTTAAGATCAAATAACAGCCAGCTAACAGTACTAGAAATAAACTCGACATTCCTAAGGTGCAAATTTGGAACAGAATTCTATTACAATTATAGCACTTTTCTAGTACAGTACTAGAAATGTCCTTTTTTGCTATGATTCTACAGTATGTACTTGAAATGTTCTCGACATTCCTATAAGGTGCAAATTTAGAACAAGATCCGAGTACAATTATAGCACATTTCTAGTACAGTACTAAAAATATACTTGTTTTGCTTTGATTCTAGTACAATTAATTGCAGTATGTACTAGAACTCGACATTCCTAAGGTGCAGATTTGGAACAAGATCCGAGTACAACTATAGCACATTTCTAGTCGACATTCCTAAGCTGCAGATTTGGAACAGAATTCTAGTACAATTGTAGTACGTTTCCAGTACAGTACAGTATGTACTAGAAATGTACTCGACATTCCTAAGGTGCAGATTTTAAGGGGATGGGCTACCTTGAAAATGATTTTTTTTATTTTACATGCAGATTTTTTCATATGGTAGTATGTTGTTACCTATGGCCCACAAGGCTTAGCAGTGAGACATTTTTTCCAAGACCAAGAGATAAACTGTATGGTAATGAGTTAGTCACTGCTTTACAAGAGCCAATCACAAGCCCTACTTGAAAGTTAATCAAGCATTAAATATTGTTAACAAGAGAATTTGTCCCTTGACCAAACAGATATTTAGGATACCAGAATCAATATCTCTATCCGCTACACTGAAATCGCATAAAGAATGGGTCAGACATAACAACAGCACCAATGTGTGTCTCGCGTGTATTAAGATATATAAGGAAGGTTGGCTGAAAATATGGTTTTGAGTACTTTACTTTCAATTAGACAGCATGTGTATGCAAGACTGACCATCGGAAGGCCTGTGTTGAGGCCATGAATACCCGACAATAGTAAATTATGAACGTTGGGATTGACTTGATTTTATTTGTGTAAACAAGTTAAAGTTGCGAAAAAAAAATCAAAAATCCAATTATTTCGGTGTCTTTACTCTTAAATAAATCTATTGAACGTTTAAAATGAAAATAAGAAGTGAAGAAAAAAAAAAAAATTGCCTGCGGACTCGAACCCGGCCAAGAAAATGATATGACGTTGGATATGACGTTGGTCTGATGCTAATAAGTCATTAATGCACGGCGCCTTAAGGTGTGTTTACATTGCGACGACATGGCCCCCGTCGTAGGGTAACGTATTCCAAAATCACAAAATCCTGGACGACAAGCAACGAGTAAAGATGAAAAATCTAAGTTTGTTGACGAATAGTAACGAGTCTCAGCGACACCACGGCAACAAGTGACGAGTGGGTGCTGAAAGAACAACTGTAAGCAACGTAGTGAGGCGGCAAATATTGACCAAGGCTGACGTAAAGGAACGAATGCTATCGACTGGCCATTCTATCATGCTATCATTCCTACTCACATCCCTGCAACACACTATTGTTGACAACGATTACCAACGAATTGTGACGACCTCTAAACGAATGCAGACTGCTACAAACGGCATGGAAACGTAAAAAAACTGAGGGTTGCGGTGGCCAACGAGATCTCAACGACATCAAATCTTATTCTATGTCATACCAAAATTTTAAAACTTGTAACTGAAAGCGACAGATAGTAACGACAACCTGCGTAGGCTAGAGGCGTGTGCCAACGTGAACTGACTTTAAATAACGAGGACCGGCGTAAAATTCTAAATTGCAATTCGCAGGTCTACGTTGCTTGTCGTTACCCCCAATACGTCGCAATGTAAACGCACCTTTAGACCGCTAGGCCACTCTTCTCGATGTATGCATATGTGAATTTAACGTTACTTATAGAGGCCCTGCATGTGACGTATCATACCGTGAATATGACGGGTTGTTTAAATGCATGCACTATAAGTGTTACCATAACCAATCATTTCAGATCATATCCCACCCATCAAAATATCATTATTAGTAGGTTAGTTACAATATCTTGTTGAATAGACCATGATACGCCGTGTTAACGGGGAAGGTCATCCGTCCAAATCCTTTGTTTGGCACCAATCAATAAAAGCATGCAAGGCCTCTATAGTACTATACAAGTTTGGCCAAAACGATACTCCGTGTCGCTGTGTTTGATTTGGGTAGTTACGCTCGCGCGATGAGGTCTTTGGATCGGTGTATTGTGCATAGTAATAACCTATCCCGCTGTGCAGTATGTTTTGCGACACTTGCGATAGAAATTATTAATGAGGACTTCATTCGATGTTGCTATTGTTTTGTACATGTAATGCAATTCCGAATTTCGTCATTTTATAGAATCAACTCAATTGATTTTGATGCAGTTGGTATCAAATTAATCCTTGATTAAAAATCATGTGAAATAGATGCAACTTTAATCAGCTGTTATTCAGTAATAAAACTAGCCACAAATTAAGTTGAAGCATTCCGTGAAAGAACAGATAGTCAAGTGATAATTTATCCAACTTAAAACGGTTTGCTATTGGTTCATTCTCTAAAACAAGCGCTTCCCTTGGCCTTTCTACCCCATGAAACGTCACGGTAGGAATCAGTAGTGGGCGGAGCTTACAGTCAACTTCTTGAATCGATATCGTGACGTCAAAATTGTAAACATTTCTATAGCTGGACTGCTTTCAAGAGACTTTCGTCACACGTGGTGATTCCGTATAGTACAAAGGAGTACATTTAGCGGTGAGCACCGGAAAAATATCGCAATATCAGGTGTTTGTAAGGCTTGTGGGCAATGCAAATTCATCGGGGAAAAATGGGTCAAAGGTCACCTAATTTGCATAAAAATGGCAGCCATCTTGGATTTTTTAGTGTATTTTTACGGCATTTTTCAATACCTAAATTTATTTTTTGAAAGGTTTTTTTTTACTAATTGGTACTCAAGGATCTATACAAATTTGAATTTTTTTAAACATTTTCTCAAAAAGTAAATACAAATTCAAAAAAGGGCTCTGTTACGCACTGTAGCACGTCAAGGAGTACATTCTGTCTAAATTTGGTGGTTATAGCATGTATCGTTTTCAAATTGGAAGCCGTAAACTGAAGAAAATCAATGCATCCGGAAAAACTCCGATAACGTCTAAAAATACGTTTGACATAAATATGCAAATTAGGTGCCATAGAACAGAAGAAAACTAATTGAAATATCAAAGCATTTGGTGAAAAAACTACAATCATAGGTCACTCCGTTTTCAAATTATGAATTTTTGAAGCAAAAATTTAAGATAACGCTGGGTGAAAAAACATAAAAACAAATATCACCGGCTGAAAAACAATAAAAAACAAAGGAAATTATTTTTCCCGCAACATAAAAAATGCCATAACTTTGGAACCGAAGCTCCGAATTTGGTGAAACAAAGACCATTTAAAAGCAAAAATTGTCCTTTACATGAAAATTTATAAACCCCAAATGCCTGAATTCAACCTATTCAAGGTTGTCCATTACCTTAAAGAGGATTTGAGTACAATTATAGCACATTTCTAGTACAGTACTAGAAATGTACTTTCCTTCTATGATCTCAGTACAGTTATAATACAGTGCTAGAAATGTACTCGACATTCCTAAGGTGCACATTTGGAACAAAATTCTAGTACATCAAAGTACATTTCGAGTACAATCAGAATCTAGTACATGTCTAGTACAGTACAAGAAATGTACTTTTTATCAAATTAAGGAATTGTACTAGAATTGTACTTAAATCAGTGTTCAAAATTTGCACCTCTGGAATGTGGTTAAAATAGTACATTTCGAGTACAGTACTAGAAATGTACTCGATTTTTTCCAGGGTAAGCACGTCCCATGAGGTGCTCTGTGATGAAGAATGTTCCTGATGTATGCAATGAAACGTGAATTAGGAAGGGAGAGTTAAAACCTATCCCAGAAGGTTAAGTTGATATCTAACATACTAAAATCTAAATTGGTTTTATAAAATCTTAAAAATTGAATTTTATCGACACAGAAAATAATAACTTGTTAAAATGGGTCAATTTGTCCCTGTAGTGACCCTCTTGTTAAAATGGGTCAATTTGTCCCTGTAGTGACCCACTTTAGCTAAAATGGGTCACTAAAGGGAAAGATTGACCCATTTTAACAAGGTTGACTCACTTAAGATATCTAAAACCAATTCAATGAATATTTTGTATATAAGTTTAGGACGGATGTTGGCAGTGGAAATTTGCATTTTAAAACTATTAGCATTTTTTTCGTAAAAACTCGCACGTGTAGAAATTTCAGCATGAATTATGCATGTTTAACAAAAAGTAGTTTTTCAAAACTGCTGGAATTTTTCAGGGTGTGCCTTTTTTCCATACTAATTTAGGAGTGCCAGTTTCACTTCTTGCTCCAGCTTGCTTTTTGCATCAGCCCCTTCATTTGCAAAAAACAACAACTTTCTTTAACTGTAGCAGACTTATACGGTTTTGAACTTGGTGTTTCTGCTCAATTCAGGTTGCTCATATGTTCCAAAATGGCTTTTTCGGACCCTTTTCCCGGACTCCTGTGTCAAAATATTTACCCTCCTTGTCCATTATCAAAACTTCCTCCGAATTAAACAAGTGAAGATGCTAGTAATAGAAGTTCCTATGTTACATGAAATCAATTCTGTGAAAATAGGGTTTATAGGTTTTGAAATCTTATAAAAGTTGTATTACATTACACATTGTGTTGAATCTTTCAGAGTATGACTATATATGACTGAATATATATGGAAATCAGCAAACAGTTTAAGCTCTTATCTTTTATTGATTTCCTCAAATCAATAATCAATAAATTGCACATAGGAACTTCTAGCACTGAGAATTAGGTTCAAAACTCAAAATATGTCATAATATCCAAAATAGAGATTTTTATTCAATAAATGTATATATTTTTGGAATGTGCAGCTCATGACGAGTAATTAGACATGTCATTCACGCAAATCGGACGTTTTTTTAAAATTTGACCTCGTGTGACCTCCGATCAATATTTCGTGTATACCTCATGAACCATATACCCTATATACATACATAAAAACTATATATTTCGTATCCTTGAAGCATAACAATAAGTTTGATATGCTACTTGACATTTTTAAAATTTGACCTAAAATTCATTCAAACGTAACGACCACTTCCAGTGGGGTAAATCGTCTAATTTTATACTCAAAAGATGCATGTACCATCAATGCACCTGAATATGCAAAAATCTCATTTTGACCAAAATGTAACATAGGAACTTCTATGACTGGGGTCTTCAAGTGTTTCAAAGTTTGCAATGATTGCAAACCAGCGAGGTTTTTTTTATACATATGAAGAGTTTGTTTCCAAAAGGGCCTAAATCCACTTTTGGTCAAAATTGAGTTATTGGTTATTCAGAAACGTGTGTTTCTATCGCTATATTGAAAAGTGGCACAGAGTGGATTTAACTTACCTGCAAACAATTGCGTATATCTCCAGATTGACAAAAGCTATCGCGATGGGGTAAATTGTACTGGAAAGATAGGTCCTTAAAGGCGGTGTCACACATCACCGTATTGACGAAAACGTACGAATAACGTACACTGTTTCACTGTACGGTGATGTTCGTTATGCATTCGGTAGAAACACATTAAATTCGTTATCCATCCGGTGGGAGTGCGTTTTTAAGGTCAAAACTCTCAGCACTAGAGAAATATTATAATGAAACTTCCCAGGGGGGTCTGTCATCATTGAAAGGGGGGTATCAGGCGTGACCAAGGACTTCCATACAGCACCCTAAACAAGTACTTATACATTTTCAAAAATTACACCCTAAGTGAGTATGATTGTTGAAAATTTACTAAAATTTTACTAAATTTACTGAAATTTTAACTCATCAGTTTAAAA
>JXSR01S006293.1:20611-32417 GCA_000969725.1 Ophiothrix spiculata
ATTATTCAATGTATCTGACAACGGTGATGGAAAGATTAATGAGCACTTACAAAAACATTTTCTGTTTTGAGCTGACAATTAGCCGTTAGTTTTATTATGTCCAAGGCAATTTCAAGCACACTTACATTTTTTGGCACTATCGGATTCGAACATGGGACCTTCCGCAACGCATGCGAGTATCATACCATTTAAGTAAATTCAACTTCTAAAATGACTGTATTTTTTCCTTTTTACTCCAATGTAATTAAACCAAAAGAAACATTGCCGTATAATATTTTCTCTTTTGCGTATCTTATTTATTTTCAAGAGTTTTCCGATAACGGATCTACAACGAAATATATAATAATGATCCTTTATTACCCTTATAATCTTCAACTTGATGAGTATTTTGTCAATTTAGATTGTTGTTTCTTTCGCTGAGATATGACATATTTGGAAAACACGATTTTAACACCAACAGTAAAATGCATCATTTATGAAATTAAATAGTTGTGTTAAAATCAAAATTAAAGGGATAATCACAGCCTAGTACACCTTTGGTGGAAATACTTTCCCTTTTTGTGTATTAGTTAAAAAGTGGTTAACCTAAATTCACAAGATTTACAACTTATGGAATAAAGCTTTAAAATATAAAAAAACCTACATTGAAATTGCTAATATTGAGTGAATTACTTCTTAATGTGTTATTCTCTGGTGGTGGTTAGACTATGTCAAGTGATTTCTTAAACCTCGATAAGTTTCTTAGGTGGAGTTACCATTAACCCTCGTCTTCCTAAGACTTTTTCTGTAACACGTCTTCCTGAGGGAAAGGGTTGGTTACCACCTGTGATTTTGAACTTTGGACCCCCAAAGTTGTATTGTTTAATACTATATTGTAGGGTAGGGTCTTCTCTTTCCATTATTATCAAGATCATGAAAATCGGTCGAGGCGTTACGTAATTATGATGTCACAAAGTATTTCTGAATGTCCGATTTTCGTCAGGTTTTTTGCTAATAAATGAAGGAATTGACAATTCTAACATGTCCTGTAAGGTTAAAGTCTATATCATGCAGATATGTTTAAAAATGGCGATTTAAAAATTTTCGAGGTGGCAACCACCACCCCCCCCCCCCCCCCCCCCACATACCCTTGGACTTTGACGACCTACCATAAACCCACCTTAGGTGGTACCCACATTTTTTTTCATCAAAATGACCGCAAAGGATGTAAAAACAATAACCTAAATGCTCATGGTCGCTTTATTTTGCGTTTTTGTGCAATCAGCGATCATCCATTAGGGGGAGGGGGGATTTTTTTTAACCCCCTTAGGAAGACGAGGGTTAAAAAGAAAATCAAAGCTTCTTAAGTTAATTTTATATAACTATATAGAAACAGTCAAACATATATATCTATTTATATATAAATACTTGAATTTATATACATATTTGTTTCACCATCACTTTGCTTAGGAACAAGATATTTATCAGATTTAAAACTAGAAACTTTGACAAGAAAATCCTCAAATTCAGGGAAAATGCGTTTAATAGATAGGCTGTATTGCTGCACAAAAAATAGAAAAGTAGCGAGAAGAATCAGAAAAAACATTTAAACTACAGACATGAATTTTAAAAGACTACATCGAAATGTTTTTTTTTTTTTTACATATTTAAGTCCATATTGCAAAGTCTTTTAGTAAATCACGACATGCAAGAAGGTCATTTGTAATTTCGAAGGTTAACAAACTCGCTTGATATTTAGAATAAGATTTAAAAAGCCATTTTGGAATACAAAAAGACACATAAATTATTTAAAACTAGTATGGTGCTTCACAATGACTGGCTCAAGTTACTGGAAATATGACTAGTCTGGCTTTAAATGACTTTTGAAGACAGATTTAATTTGATTTTCATTTTACCTGCTATATGATAGGGTTCATCATGTTGGTTTGTATTGTGATGATACATTACTAACATAAATAATACATCTACATACTCTTTAATGATTGATTGACTTTATTAGGTTCTTGGGTTTTTATAATTATGAGCATTGCAGATATCATTTTCATATATCTCATCTCGATACTCTGAGATAACTTAATGTGGTAAGTTATTTCTAAGCAACATTGCCATGATTGATAACAAATCTGGCCATCTTGTCTTGAGTACATGTAGTTTGCACTTCTTGTTTTGTGTTTTGATAGAAGCTAGAAATCCATGAGGAAAAAGCAGCATTGCGCACAATGATTTTATGGCCGTCTCAATTCGGACATTTATCTTGACGAAAAATAAATATATTTCTTGATGACATCTTGAGCAATTAATTTCTCTAACACTGTTTGATGAATGTTTATTCAAAATTGTGAGCATTCAACCTCTGATAGTTTATCCATATTAAATTTGAAAGTTCTTGGCAGTCTTGATTTTACACTTGTAGGCACTTTTTTTTTTATTTGAAAGGTCCTCGGGGGTCCGGGGGATGTAGGGGGGGGGGATCTGGTTACACACTTAATAACACATCATCTATCTTTGTACTCAAAGATCTGTATATTCTTTATCTTTATATACATTGAATGACACCCTTTTCACAAACATCCTACTTCAACACTGAATACTCTCATGCTCTTTGATGTGTTGTCGAGGATGGCATTTCATGATAGGTTTATTTATTGAGAAGATAAAATATCTAAGAATCAAACGGCTGAAGGAGGTAGATTCTCTATATTTCGTTGACAGATCACTCATTCTCCGACATTTTCTTCAGACCTCAAGACATTAAATTTTAGAAGTTTAATATCCCAATCTCTTTTAATCATGATGTTTGTATAATGTACATGTATGATCTATTCGAAGCTGAAAGCATTAATTTCTTTCATTTGTATTTACAAAATATAAAAAAATAAATAATGTCACTTAACGAAGGTTGATTTTTATTTCAGTTCATCTTCTGTTTCACCATTTTCTATATTTTCTAAGACAAAATTATCTGAATAACTGTCAAAGTGTAAACTGTACAATATTTATTTATTTATAACGTTTTATCTGTTTCCTATTCAGGACCTTAAATTAATGTTGCACTTGGCCTCTCTTGAATGCATGTTGTTTCGTTTATTTTCGACTAGATTGCACTTAGGCTCTCCTTTTGGCTTAGTATAAAATGCTGTATCTATCCATATGGAAAGGCTGTAATCATGGTAATTATATTCACACCTATATTCTTACACAGGCTTTTAATGTTCCATGATTTTAAAATCATGACAGGCTCAGCTGCAAAAAAGTCTAGTGTAAAACCACTACCATTATTGTGCACTATGAATAGTAATATGACGGGTTGGGGTGTAGCAAAATATTCAGAACTGATTATAAATGATGGGATTGTATTAACCCTATTAGCATAGTTCAGGGTTGGGGTCAGCAAAATATTCAGAACTGGTTATAAATGATGGGATTGTATTAACCCTATTAGCATAGTTAATAGTTCATAGTTCATAGTTAGTTTATTCAGCAATCAATCATAAATACGGTGAGAGAAAGTAATACACATGTATATATAATGAATATCATGCTAGGACCCTTCAAAAGAGCAAAGCTCGTGAAAAATAGTGACCCTTATAGACTTAAGTTACTAAAGAAACGCGGACCGACATAAAATGACAAAAGACATGGTGAAGACGAGGACCGACAAGGACAGGTGCAGACAGACAAGAGACAAGCATGTTGGCAATGGTATCTGGAGGAATATATGATCAATATTATATACATATTTTCTGCTCATGAGGGCAATTGTGCAAAATATCTACCCAAGGTAACTGGAGACCTTAGGTGTCGGGCAATAATAGGCCCACGGTCTCCAGTCACCGAGGGTAGATATTTTGCACAATTGCTCGAATAAAGAGCAGTAAATATTTGTTTTATATATCGTATAAAAATATTCTTGTCATTTGCGTACACTCAAGTTGATAAACGTGCATACTGAGTTAAGCTTTTCCGTGCATGCTTAGCCTAGCCTAGGCCTAGCTCTCGCCAAATGCAAGCAGCGCTTGAGGATTTCCGACAGCTGGACACTATATATCATGCAGTCAATTTATCCATCGATTGTTTGAACTCATCCATCTGGTGAATTTTGTTTATTTCATGACACTACGCTACGGCAAGACGAACAATGTCAATGTCAGAACGAAAACAAACCTTCTCGTTCGTTATGTTTGTAAAAAAACTGATATTGTCCTGCGGTGAGGTCACGCCAGTAGATACAAAATCGTAACTTGTTTGACGCATACGCAATATCATTAACACTTGTTCTCCTAAGCTATTTTTGTAACACGTTCTCCGAAGGGGGGGGGGGGGAATTGCAACACCCATAATATTTTAGAACAAAACCCCCAATGAACTTAGTTCTGTTATTAATAGATAGGTATAATCCTCCCCTATCCAATGAAACCAAGATCATCAAATTCGGCGAAGGCACTACGTAATTATGACGGCATAAAGTATTTTCGAATTGGAAAATCAGGCAAAATTGCATTATGGCAAAAGTGGCCACCCAAATCAAGATTTTGCTATAAAAGTTCTAAATAACGGATTTGCATCGGGTTTTTTGCTAATTAAGACGGGAAACGATAATTCAAACATGTCCTGTTAGTTTGAGTCTTATAACATGCATAAAATTTTCAAAATGGCGACTTAAAAACTTCAAGGATTTCACCAAACCCCCCTACACCCCAACTTTGACGGCCTACCCTAACCAACCCCAACTTAGGTGGTACCCCCCTAATTTTTTCATCAAAATGACCGCAAAGGTTGTAAAGGAGATTACCCAAATGCCTGGGGCCGGTTGCTTTTGCGTTTTTATGAAGCGGGGAAAAAACCTTAGTGGTGGGGTTGTAACAACACCCCTTCGGAGAACAAGGGTTAATAAATAAAATAAATGTAATGGACTCAAAATGATCCTTGTGGAATACCACATTGAACTGTACCGATGTCAGATTTACAGTTATTGAAATAGACAAATTGTTTTCTGTCAGTGAGGTAGTTTCTGAACTACTCCAAGGCATTCCCAAGGATACAATAATGGTGCAGTTTAAAGAGAAGGATGTCGTGGATAATCGTATCAAATGCCTTGGAGAGGTCCAAAAATATTCCAGCAGTGTGATTACCAATATCAAGGTTTGAGGCAATGGTTTTGTATGCCTCAAGAACGGCTATGTAAGAGGAAAACTTATTTCTAAAACCAAATTGACTGGAATGGAGCAAATCATGATGAGTAAGGACATTATAGAGTCTCTTATGAATGATACGTTCAAATAATTTAAAAAAAAACCAGTGATAATTCCAGGACATGATTAGCTCATATTGATAGCTAAGGTGTCATATTATGAACTAAAGCATAATAAATGTAACATGATGAAATCAAATGTTGTCCTTTTAAATCGACAATTATTCGAGGTGTAAATGTGGCGAATGACATTTTTCACAAAGGGGTAAAAATTACCTGAACCAGATATAACATAAGGAATGCAGATACTGACAGTTTCATAACTGACATAGCTCTGGTTCAGTGCTGAAAATAGACTGAAAAGACTTTTGTAATACATTTGTTTACTACCCTTTCTATACCATACTATCTGGCTCTTCTAAATACTGACCCTACACTCTAAAAAATAATATGTTGAATTTACTTTAAAAATCTGTGCAACACGGTTGCCTTGATTTTATTAAGTAGGTGCAACAAGCATTTATTCACGTATTTTGTACTTTTAGTCCTCTAGATCATGAGTCTGATACTTTACCGTATGTGCCACACAGCCATTCACATTCTCAAAAGAGCAGAACATAAATTTATATGTGAAATGTAAATGTTCCATAGTAACTCATCATAACATTGTATAAAAACTACCAAATGGATGTATTGGACCTTCTTGTGTATATTCTTGTGTATATTTAATCATATTTGACCAGATAAACGTAAAAAATATGAATTTGGCTTCTTTTAGTGTCTTTTTTACTATAACTCAAGATTTATTTGTAGGCTACATATACTACAATTTTCACTACTTCTGTTTACTTAACTGATTAGAGTTTGGTGTACGCAAAAGTATCAATTTTACATTTTGTTAACTTCATAAAGGTGTGGTCAACTTAATATTTGTACTTGTTGATTCTAATTTTGTGTTTAGTTGATTGAATTGAAATACATTATGTCATTGATACTCATTCATGTTACACATAATATTTACTTACGTTTACTTAAACATTTTACTAGGCTTTATTCAGTAAATACGATGAAAACATAACAGCGGCTAGATAAATTCAAGTAATACTTACTCAATATTCGTACTCATACACCGTACTCATAATTATAGGACCCATGTTGTCAGTGCAACTCCAAAATGTCAAGTTTAAATAACTTTATGTTATTTAGAGTGATAAGAATGCATATCGTATGAGTAATATCTGCAAATTAGATTTTTTACGTAACTCAAATTAATATTTTCTAAGTTCTAAACTTAGCGTAAGTTTCATTTTTTAGAGTGTACAATTTTGTATCAAATTCTCAGCTCTGGAAAACTCGCTAGTTCAGGCCGTGTCTTGACGCGGCTTGGAAGAAATTAACCTCATCCCAACCACACAGTCCAAACATTAATATCCACCTCATGCAGAGAGTGAAATCATGCCTTTGTGCAGAGATGACCAGTGTTGACACCTAAACATGCCTCAGGCCAAATAATGCTGGTGGTCCTAGCCACATGTTTATTGGCCTTGTGAATGAGCCAAGTAATTTTGACTAGAATGTTTGATGCAGTTTAATTTTCACAAGGCTGAAATTTTCCATTTATTTGAAATTTGTTTTATAAATAGTTGCATTCAGCAGCCATTTGTAATTTTGATATTTTACACAATAATCATAATCAAAGATGGGTGTAAGGAACAAAACAAGTAGGCCCCCTACTTATTAAAAATAATTAAAAAAATAAATGAAATTGTTTAGAATAGACAATTTGAAGAAAGTTGTATTTCCTCTCTGGTAACAGCCTGGAGGTTTCTTAATTAGTGACTTGTAAACTTTTCACAACTAGGATGGCAATAACAATTTGTGTAAGTTTTTCAGAGCTTGATTTTTTACTCCGGGAGGGTAGAACTCGGGGAGGATAGAAATCTGTATAGAACAGCTGCTTTAAAATTGTTTGAAGACCAACTGTTATAATTTTTTAATTTACTAAAATCTCATTCAAGTAGACCTAGTATTTTTGGGCCTAAACCTGATATTTCTCAAACCAATCAAATTTTGAAATTAAAATCAAGCTCCTCAGAGCTAAACTGACATTGATCCCATTTTTGATATCATAAATGCTGAAAAAAGAATTTGCCCCATCAACGGCGGGAGTATGTCAATTATAGATATGGTCTATAGAGCCGGTAAAATCCTTTTGAATCTGTGTATGTATGTCTCAGCAGCACTTGAGTCGTTTGATATCGCGGTTTGTCAATGATGTACAGGTCCCGGTACACTAGGTTAACATAACATAACATAACATTTTATTTTTTTATCATGGGTGAATGGGCAATTACAATATCGGCTTACTTTTTAGATCTGATTTACTCCCACGGCATTACACCATGTGTCTTAAAACCAACGAGAATAACAGAAACCTCCGCGACGATAATTGACAATATTCTTACAAATGTTGACAACAATTGAAACAGCAAACAATTGCACTTAACAAAGGACAATTGGAAATGTATTTAAAAAAAGTGTGAGCCATTACTTTGATTGCACATTGTTTTTTATGAATGTAATTCTATAGTGCTATAATTAATGTATTCAATTACACAATATGGTTGTCAATTTATGTATGCTTTTATGATTTTGATTTTAGCCAAGAGGTATATTTATAGATGCCGTGTTCAAGATTCTGCGCTCTTCTTTAAAGATTTTGAAGAGTGGGTTTATTTTAATCAAAAGGTGGAGAAACAAATTGCACTTAACAAAGGAAAATTGGAAATGTATTTAAAAAAGTGGGAGCCATTACTTTAATTGCACAATGTTTTTTATGAATGTAATTCTATAGTGCTATAATTAATGTATCCAATTACACCAGATGTTTGTCAATTTATGTATGTTTTTAATGTTAAAAGTATTCAGATCCTGAGATATCATGATTGATATGTAACTTTTTAATGTGTGTGTGTGTGTGATATAATTTGTGATGAACTTACAGAATAAAGACCCTCACGGGCTTTGAAAGTTTAAAAAAAAAATCCCTACTATTCTATAAAAAATACAGATTAGTCAAAGACAAGAGAACAACTACATCGTTTGAATTTAAGACTGTTTACTGACGACAATATTGAATTACTGAAACAGAAACTTTCTCAAGTTAACTAAAATTATATTCTCCATGGTAGTATTGCTGAGTCAAGTTCATTTAAGTCATGCGTAACATTTTTAAAAATATCCAAGTTCATTAAGGGGTTCAAATGGGGATCAAACGTAATTTAAAAATCATTAAAAATCAATATTAAAAAAGCGAGAGGTCGTAGAATTAAACTAATAGCACAGATAGATTACTAAAATATACTAAACAAATCTTTGACCCAAAAGTTCATAAAGCAAAGGTCAAAATATTGAAAAAATCATGAAGCATCAGTATAAGTTGAACAGAGCAGGCAGAAAGGCATCATAATCCACAGTTCACAAATCATCGATCACAGGTCATGTTGTTGACAAGAACCATATCATCGATTGGGGGAAGCAAAGATCATTGACAAAGAATAGAACAAGTACAAACGTTGGATCAAAGAGGCTATAGAAATCCGCAAGAAAGGGGGGACCACCATGAATAGAGACGATGGACAATATTTCCTAACTAATGTTTTTGATGAGATGCTGCTTCAAGACAAAAGTTCGACTGGCAACACAAAAGTCGTCACTAAGAAACAACAAGCGGTGTCAGTCTCATATCTCAGTGTTGATAAAGGCAACAGCCGATTGCCGAAACGTACACATAAGTGGACATTTATTCTTGATTAGTACCAATGAATTCTTTCAATTAATATAAGTTAAAGGTCAAATTTTGAAAATAATCCGATTAACCTGAAATTTGATATGGGTGTACTTATGGTAATAGGGCCTTTACCATCTGGCCCCCAAGTTATTGAACAAGTTACCAATTCACATGAAAAATGCAAATTGAAGGGGCAATTCATGATCCACTTTTCACCCTCAAGGTCACCTCTATCAAAACTTAGTTTTTTAGCTTATACGAATCGTCAACTGGTATATGTTACGAACCCCAAACCATTCTTTCATACATGCTTGCATTTTTGAGAAAAGTGAGAAATGTGTCATTTTCTAATTATTGTCGGGGCCCCGACAGTAATTACAACACAGTAGCCTATGGGGATTTCAAAATGCTGAAAAGCTTGTAACTTGGAAACGAATGGTCGGAATCAAGTGAAATTTTCAGTATATATATTTATGATTAACTCTTCTTCTTATTTAGCTAGAAAACAGGCGAGGTTTTTTGTCACATCAAAATCATGAATTGCACCTTTAAGTGATTCAATTCAAGAAATTGTTAAAGGACTATCTGTTCAAACTTGCAACGCTTTGTAAGTATTCCTTGCATGATCCATGGCATAATCTCTGTTTTTTGTATTTATTTTCATGTATTTAAAGCGCACTGAGATGTCTTTGGATGTGTTTGCGCTGATAAGATCTTTTTTATTATTATGATTATGATTATTATTATTATTATTATTATTATTATTATCATGAGCAAGATAAGTACGTTTTTTTTAAATCAATCGAGATCATTAAGGGGGTCAAAAAAGGTCGAATTTTAAACTAGAAAATCACTAGAAATTAATATCTGCGAAGTACAAGGTGACAGATTTATTCTTTTTCAAAAACAAATTGTAAACGGGAAGAGATGAAGTTGACCTTGAACCCCGAAGATCAAAGTTTGTATGTTGAAGGTCAAATTTTGAAAATTCCCCGATTGACCTGAAATTTAATATGGATGTCTATGGGAAATCCTACCGCATTAAGGGAGTTAACACTTAAGTGGTCAAGGTCCTCCACATGCCCGTTAGTGGTCAAGGGGGGGGGGGGGGGTCCATATGGACCCAAAACAGAAAAAGCGCTTTCGCGAAGGAAATTGTACGTTGAAACTCTGGTCACAGGTAAAGTACTTCAAAAGAACTAAAACAAAGAAAAAGTTTTGAAAATCAGAAAAAAAAACCGTTCCAAAATGGCGGCCAAAACAAATTTTGCCGTGTCGCGTCAAAAGTTTCCCGCCAAAAATTTGAAAATTCACTTTCAAATGGAGTTTTTCAATGAAATTTAGCTCATATTTGCAGTATGTAAGTACAAATATATTCCTTAACTAAAATTTGAATACAGTTGTTCGGTTACGATTTTATGGGGCCAAACAAATTTGAAGTGCGCCCTCGAAAATGATTATTTATGCAAATTAGCATGGGAAGGGGTGGGTTGATTTGAATTGTTTTACCACAAAGTGAAGGGTATGGTAAAGTTAGACAATAGAAGGGCGATGAAAAATTACTTTGCGTTTTTGCGTTGGCTCGCAAAAACCAAATGTTTGGTCCATGATATAGACATCCCCCCCCCTTGACCACTTAAGTGTTAAAACGGCCGTCAAAAGCCAAATTAAAAATAATCATTAAAAATAAATGTCTGCCGAGAGCAAGGTGGCAGAATAATTTTTATTTCATAGATAGATTGTAGAAAAGTACTCAACTTAAATTAAAAATTTAGAGGGAGACGGCTGGCCGTAGAAACAAATATGACACTTTGAAAATGCGCGAGTAGCGCGCGAAAATTTTATTCAATTCAGCTAAAAATTGTTAAAAAATCTAAAAATGTGCTCAAAAATTGGCAAATTTTGACTGAATATTGACATGAAACCTGAAAATTCACGCGAAGCGCAGATTTGTTTGCTTTTTCACATTTGAATATCAAAAACAAATGGAAATTCATAGTCTCACTAGCGCATTGCAAGTTTTTCAATGATTTGCAAAACATTTAAAACTATTTTTCTTCTCTTTCCTTTTGATTTTTTTCTCTACTCCCCTTTCTTTTGTGTGTCAAGATCCCCGAATGGGCCTTTTTCCTTGACTGACTCACCAAACTGAGGGGAGGGGGGGGGGGCGTGCCCACCGCCCCCATCCCTCCCCCTTTTGGGCACGCCACTGTAGGACATTCTGGGCAACACAACATTTTTTTAAATCACCCACACTAAAAAATACTCAATCACTTAACTTCCCTTGTACCCTTCGCAAAGGCACAGTGTCTGTAGCATAGATTGTTATCTAATGAAAGTAACATTAAATCGAATGTCTAATCTAAACACGATGTTATTATCCAAACATTTGCTGGGAGCAGTCTTCTTCTCCTAAGCATAATATTGTTTTTCCAAAGTG
This sequence comes from Ophiothrix spiculata, assembly GCA_000969725.1. Classification (NCBI taxonomy): domain Eukaryota; kingdom Metazoa; phylum Echinodermata; class Ophiuroidea; order Amphilepidida; family Ophiotrichidae; genus Ophiothrix; species Ophiothrix spiculata. The sequence goes on from JXSR01S006293.1 coordinate 32,033, forward strand.
TATTTCCATGATGGATAGACAAACATTGAAAAATTGAAATGTATACATTCAATTTCAAATGCGCACTAATAAAACAGTTTTTGCTAGTGTTTCGATTAAGAGCATATCGTATTTCGTATTTGATCCACCAAATGTAATTCATTTCATGTAAATCTACCTTGAAAGTAGACCCTTGAATGCTGGCTTGTTAACCTTTTATATTTGATTTTTAACCTTTAGTATAATTTCATGTCTAAAGAATAAAGTATAAATTGCATTTTAGATGATTTTAACAAGGTCAGATGATAACTGTCTGTTCATTTCACTTGCGTTAAAGGTGAATTAGACAAGATCGCAAACTCTTATATGTAGATCATACAATGTGTTAATTACTTTTAAGCATCAA
>JXSR01S006295.1:0-11878 GCA_000969725.1 Ophiothrix spiculata
GGAGCTTACCAATGTTGTAGCGGCTGCTTCCTCGGAGATCATAATCAATTTCCTACAACCTGCTGTAGCAATATAACACAGATACACACACAGGACTACCATCCATTAAACAAACAACCAATATGCCTTCCTGCTAAAATTGTGCAAGCAAATATTGGTGAAGAAGTTACTCTTACATGTATTTCTCAATTTGCAGATCCTTATGCTTCCATATCATGGACAAATGCAAACACAAATGAGTTTATTGCAACAAGAAAAGAAGTTGTCTCCATATCGAACAACACAATGACTTCAAATCTCACACTAAGTTTAAAAGCTTCAGATAGACATGATGTCTACACATGTCAAGTCTTAAGAGGGAATTCAACATATGGAAAGTGCTCTATATACCTTGATGTCATCCTGCCTTCTGTATTACTTAACACAACCTGCACATATGCAGAATTCTTCGGTTGCGAAGAGAAAATTGAAATAAATATAAGTTGTCATCTATCATTCCCTGTTGACTTCCCTGTCACTTGGGGATGGGAGTTAAATCCTCAAATAAATTCTTCCTTTGTTGAAAGTTCATTGGCCAATAAATTAGTACTTAAAAACTTGTCTCGCTTTGAACACAATGTCAAAATCTGCTGCTCTGCTAATCTGTACGATATTGTAGAAAACAAGGATGATGATGATGTAAATGGCAAGGATGCTCACTTCATACACACAACAGAATGCACATATTTGGATTATCAATGTCCGGGAGTTTGCGCTAGCAGATTGTTTCCCTTTCCTATAATATCAATAGTGATATCAGTGTTACTTGTGGTATCTGTAATGACTGTAGTGATTCTGAAAGTATCAAGATCAAAGGTTTGTACATTCATTTTTTCTGAAATTGTAAAGGGTGTACTAATAGACGTTAAGTATTAAAAATAATATTGTATTACATTACAAAATGGTCCGATAACACCATAGATGGGAGATATATGTAGGCACTGAATCGTTGCCAGACAGCGCCTGCCCCTAGGCTAGGAGATAGGTGGCTTTAATCAGAATTGGATAGCAAAGGTTTGAAAAGCTTTTCTTCTGTAAAATGTTGTGCTGATTCCAAAAAACACTCTTATTGATTGTATAAATGTCTTTTTGACCCAAATTTTCAAAAAAAATTGTATTTGCAAGTAAAAATAGTGTTTTCCTGTGTAAAAAGTGATGTTGATTTCCAAAATAGCATTTAGATCAACCTAAAATGTGAGAAATTTGTATTTTTTGACCATAAATGCTGTTTTTACCAAAAATTTGTAAAAATGTATTTTGCTCCTGTTTTTATGTAAAACGTGATGCTGATTTCAAAAATAGCATTTGATTTGACCTAAAATTCATTTTTTTTTTTAGAAATTTGCTGCACAGTTTTACCAAAAATGTTATTTTTGGTAAAAAGTTAAAATTGTCAAAAACAACATTTTTCTCTTGTTGAAATGATGCTGAGATGCTGACTGATCCAAATATAGTCAAGTGTCTACAGTGCGAGTATCCAGACAAATCAACTACTTAGCTTCATTTGATTGTGCTAAAACACATGAGATGTTAACAAAGTAAATTGCCCGATGCTCTAGCGATATTCAAGACGGCGTCCAAAATGGGTGCCAAAATCCTATATTTGCATTAAAATAGTTTTAAAACAACTTATAAACTACTGTATGTCAAAACTTTTCATAGTAAAACTGCTTTTGGAGCTATAACAAGCTTATTTGGATCAAAATGATATGATATGCATGATTCAAAAATTCAAAAATGACCATCAAACTGGCCGCCAAAATTGTATATTTAACTAATATTGACAAAAAAACCCCTTTAAAATGCCAACTATCATATCAATTGACAGAAAATGATATTTAGGGCTACAACAAGATCATTTGTTCCCTAATTATGATGTTATGAATATCATGTTTAAAATGGCACTCGTACGGAAATAGCCGCCAAAGTATGTTTTATAGCGCTAAGATGGGTCAAAATGGGTTAATAACAGCATCAAGCACACCGAGGGCTGTATTCTCAAACGATGTTTATATAAAAGATATGCGCTAGTGACCTTTAAGTATTTGTATTTATAGTAGCAGTAGACAATTAAAAGGAAAACAAACGGATGCAAAGACTAGTGGATCCAGAAACTGTGCAAAGATGTAGAAAATTCTCATCAGCCCACCAAATCCAAAGATATGCTACTATTAAAAAAACCTCACCAAAATACTGCCATCATAATGCAAACTATCAAAGATAAAGATGGAAGGGTGCTAACTGATCAAGATGCTGTAAACGAGCCATGGAAAGAAAACTATGAAGAACTTTATGATGATGGTAATCCAGTAAACCTCCATGACAATAGACAGCAAGGGAATATTCACCAATTAATTTTGAACAGCATCTATCACCTAATATTAATCAAAGCAATAACAGGAAAAAGAATTTTGGTTAATTTATATGGAAATGGAAAAAAATCATTGGTCCAATTTTCTTCACACAACAAGGGAACAGTATAATATCATAAGAAGAAGCAAATTTCCAATAATGAGCGCCTACCTAAGGTAATGCATCAAAGAATGGCCACCAAGATCTCCTGATCAGAAAATTTACCTCCGGATTTCTTTTTGTGATGGTATCTCTATTGTCAACACCAACAGTATTCACCAGTGACAAGTCACTGTTGAAAGAAACTGAAATTTTGTTTTCTTAAAGAGTTCAGACTTCAACTTTCTAAAACATATCATTTTTTTTACAAATAATTTGTATTAAAAATAGTAATAATAATAAACCGTTCTTGTAATGTGCGAAAGTCATCTAAAAGGATCTAAGAGTGTGTGAAAACAAAAAAGACAAAGAACAAGCACAAAAGATGACAAATTAGGAATCAGCAAATGCCTAGCAAAAGAGAAGTTTTTATCTCTGCTTTAAAATGGTTGAGGGAAGAAATTTTGCAAATGTTATTAGGGAGAGAATTCCAAAAAGCGGGGACATTGAAGTCAAAAGGAATACTTGCTGGCATATTTGAGATCAGTATGAGAAACTTTGAAAATCTTTTGAGAACCTGAACGCAAGGTGCCGTTGGCATGGTATGTGCATAAAACCGATTGGGTGGAAGGGTTAGGAAGGTTAAAACAATTAATTTGAATTTGATTCAGAAATTGACTGGTAACCAATGAAGCTATTTGATGATGGGAGTAACATAGTCTTATTTTAGGCGATAAAACGCGCAGCGCAATTTTGAACAAGTTGAAGCTGGTTAAGTTGATCAGTATTGATGCCAGATAAAACAGAATTACAGAAATCGATGCAAGAAGTGACCAGAGAGTTAACCAAACACAATGTAGCTCTGTCAGACAAGTAGGTGCGGACTGTACCATTAAGTCATTGAGCCTCATGCCAAGGTAATTCACAGATTCCTGAAAAGAAATATTAAAATTCAAAATCTGAATGACATCACTATCCACTTTTTGGACACATGGTTTAGTACAACAGAATAACTTCCGTTTTATCAGAGTTAAGTAGCAAATTTAAAAAAAAAATAATGCAAATAATAATTCAAACAAAAGGTCATACAAATTTTGAGAAGTTAAAATGTGAGGGCTCTGTATAGAGCAAAACGAAGGCCTGACATACTTAATCCAACTATTGTTTTGTTTAATACATTGTTCTTCTTTATGTGTTCTGTAGTACTACGTGCAATACGCTATCCATACGGTTATGTCCATTATGTATATGTTTAATCAGTATGTGAAACCATTGGCGTAACCAGGGGGTGCAGAAGGGGCGCGCGCACCCCAGGGGCTACAACAAAAAACATGAGATTAAGAAGAAAGAAAGAAAAACAATGGGAAAACGAAGAAAAAAGGGCGCAGTAATCTAACTACTGCTAATAATACATTTGGCGACCCGTTCGATATAGGCAGGTGCCCCTAGCGACCCCTGGACCTGTTGCCATTTTGGACTAGGATTTATTGCGCACCCCGCTCAATCCTGGCTATGCATATGGAAACTTTTGTACATTGGGCCAAAGAAAAAAAGAACTCTGTCTCAGCTTCCCGCGCGCAGAGGGTTAAAAATTTGAATTTTAGGTTTTCAGGAGATTTTTTGCTTTTTAATTTTTTTCTTACATTGATAGATAAATTAGGGAAAAAAATTTGGCCGGGAAGCAGCCGAAAAAAAATAGTGACCTAAAAACGTAATAAAAAAAAAAAAAAATTCCGCGTCAGCATAGCCTTTTTGACTAAAAAAAACAAACGTGCTACGCGTTTGTTTTTTTAGGGGTTTTGGCCTAAGGAAGCTGAGACAGAGTCCTTTTTTTTGGCCTTATTTGTATGTTTAGGCTCTATACAGTGATGTGTTACAGAGCCTTAATGATTATTAAAGCATGATAACAATGCCTAGGGGCACTTATATTATCAGTGTCGAAATGTGTGCCACCAAGCACCTCAGGTGACAGAACCAACCACAAAATAGGGGTCTACGGGTGACAGATCAAAAACTGGTCCATACATTCAAAGATTTCAAGGTTTAAAGTTAGATTGATTCTAAGTCAACATTACTACTGCCATTAAAGGACCTTTTGTAGCATTTTTGAACTGTAACAACTTCCAAAATTAAATATTCAACCACAAATCTTACTAAAACACAAAATTCAACATCATTGGTCAAGGAAAATATATTTAGCTGTGATACAAAATCTGATGGATAATGGATTTTAATTGTGGGTCTCAATAGTGACAGAAAATACAGGTGCATGGGTGACTCTATAAAGCACATGGCCATTGAGTGAGGGAAGGCTTAAATTGATTTTTGATGGTACGAGGTGCATCTCACAGTATTGATATTCTCCCCGGGTTGTATAGCAACATATTGATTTCAAATCACAAAGTTCAAATATACATAGCATATAATTTGCAATGTGAAACAACAATCTAAATTACCTAACACTAAATCCAATATTACCTAAACACTATATCCAATGTATGATTGAATTAGATAAGATCTGATCTGGTTAGACTTTTTACCACTTCTTTGTTTAAAATCTCCCTGGAAATCTGTAAGTCAAAAATCATCTGGTTTTGAACCTGGGACCTCTTACTTCCCGATCCAATTATCACTATGTCAAGCCACTAAGCAGGCGCTGCCATGGCAGCAATTTTGTGATCATAGTGAACTTGGGTCCATGACGTATTTGGACTTATACTCTTAAATCATATGCTTATTCTTATTTCTTGATAGGCCAAAAGACAGAACCCACAAACAGCAATTTCCATGAACGATGAGTTGGACCACTCTCTGGGACAGATGATCTTCATGAAGCCTGTAGGTTGTGCACAGCCAAGACTAGGCCGTACTAACAGTTCTCATTTCCCTCATGAGTTACCTGAATCAATGTACACTGTTGTACAACAAACACAAAGTCATACTAAAAACTTGGTCTGGATACAGAATGCTGATATAGATGAATTAGGAGGGAGTCTCACTCTCCAAGAACTTGATATAGAAATGAGGATTCCTGAAAATGCACTTAAAACTAAAACTCAAATAAGCTTACAAGTAGACATGGAACAACAGCTTATACCTTTAGAGAAAAGGCAATTTTTGATAGGACCTGTGATATCTTGTAAACCAGATGGCCTTGTTTTCTCAAAGCCGGTAACAATCTCTATGCCACATTCTTGTAATTTTCTTAAAACAAAATGGGTACATGTTTACTTCAAGAATGAGTCTACGAAAAGTGAATGGCAAAAGGCAAGTTGGGCAAGTGTTCAGATAGATGGCAATATGATCAGTTTCAAAACAAATCATTTTACACTATATGGCATTGTAACAGCACCAATAAACATGATGGCAGGTATCGGAAAATGTTTGTTTCAAGTTGAACAAGTGCTTGATATTTGGGCGTACATGGATCCTGCTGATATTGCCACAGCTCAGACAGTCCTACTTCGTGTGTATGCCATTAAGACAAATGACAAAGCAACAAAACAACAGGTAATAACGTATGAAGAGAACAAAAATAGTGGAGAATGTGCTGTGCCAACCAACTTTGCTCTACAGAACAGTGGTGAAAATCTTGAGATTACACTGAAAGACATTTTCCCACCAGGAAAATGGATTGTGCATTTTTCATTGGAAAAGAACATCCCATTCAAAAACATACAATTAGGAGGTCTTGGGGCTAGATGTGATTTCACATTTACTTTAAATAAACATGTAATCACAATGTCATGCGAGCAAGGTCAACTTATTGGTGTGTTTGACCTAACACAAAAAGGGAACAATAATTCTGTGAAAGGAGTTAGTTTTACAGATTATCATGCACAGCCAAAACAGAAAGCTGGTGATGCTAAGAGTTGTCAAACAGAAGTGATTAATAACAACCCTCAAGAACAAAGCAGAATGGGAAAATCGGGCAAAAACATGCTGAGTAACAAGGAAAATCGAAGAGCACCCATACTAGATGAGGTGCCATCTATGTTGTTATCATCAAACCTTCCACCAGTCAATTCAGCAAAGTATCTTAGTGACCCAAAGCCATTCTTGAAAGTAGTTGCAAGAAAGATTGAGCCTAGCTGGCAAAGTGTTGCCATTGCTCTTGGTTTTACACAAGGTGACTGTGAGCAGTTTGAAGCCAACAACAATCTTCCAGAAATCAGCTGGTGGCCTTGTTTCAAGATGCTGATATCTTGGCTGGAGGGGTTGAATCAAGAAGAAATCCAGAAATGGAAGCAAATGTTGACACAGGCAAAACGACCTATAGATAATTCTCTAGCCGAGGAAATATCAGCTTGAATATTATGGCTGCTGCATTATTGAATTGGGACATTAGATTAATATTCCTAGTTTCTTTTCTCACAAAGTAAGGTGGCCCTGGTTTGGTAAAACTATCTAACTCAATTTTGAAAAACTTTTAGGTAACAGACTTTCTTTGATAATTTGAGAGTGTTCTATTCAGTGGCGTAGCCAGGCCTTTCTCCAAGGGTGGGCAAGCCACCCAAGATTTCTCCAATGGATTTTATTGAGCGACTTTACAGGGGTTCCAAGGGGCCGACTCGGCCAGGTTTTTCAAGAAAAACCGCCAAATATTGTGCTTTTATGAAGTTTGTAACCTAATTTTGAGCAATTTTCAGCTCTAATTGTCGTAATTTTATGGGGAAAAGGCAATTTCCTGCCCCCTTTATTTTTCTCCCAGGTCTTCAAAATTTCTCCAAAAAATTTCCGAGGTGGGCAAATCGCCCACCTTGCCCACCCCTGGCTACGCCACTGGTTCTATTCATTGATGGTACAGGAAAATATCTAAAAGCAAAATAACATAAAAAGTTTCCAGATGCAGCTTATATATACTTTTAATCTGGAAATGGCCAGTAATATTTAACAGCATAAAATTAATAAATGCCCTATGTTTGAATTTCAAATGTGATGTTCTCAAATTATTACATTTCAAGTTAGATAGTTTTACCAAATTATGGCCGAATGGCTAAGAGGAAAAATTGTACACTATTTGTTGCTAAGTTGGCTTGGGAGTGTTTGGCTAACATGGTGTTTTTATTAGTCATTTACGGACTTTTAAGGACTTTCCATAACTTGTCATGAACACAAATGGGTCAATTTTTGGCTTAAAATGGCAAATTTGGTGAAGTGTGATGTTGTCAAGAATAATTTTTGCTAAAACACATAAGAAGCAGCTTGAAAACTCAACCAGCAGTTGTCTGCCGGGTCTAGCCAGTTCTTGGTGGTATATTGCGTTGAACTAGCCAGAGCTGCCCAGAATAGGCAGGCAACTGCTGGTTGAGTTTAGAAGCGACCTGCCATTTATCACTAATTGTGAAAAACTAACAAAGATACAGGGTGAGTCAAAATAAAGTGTAATCTAATCAGTGATTTTATATAACCAGTTCCTTTTATTCTTTTCCAAAACTGTTCCTATATGAGATGTCATATTTCATTAGCTTTCATTTTAGGTAACAGACTTTCTTTGATAATTTGAGAGTGTTCTATTCATTGATGGTACCGGAAAATATCTAAAAGCAAAATATATATTTTTAATATGGAAATGGCCAGCAATATTTAACAGCATAAAATTAACAGATGCCCTATGTTTGAATTTCAAATGTGATGTTCTCAAATTATTACATTTCAAGTTAGATAGTTTTACCAAATTATGGCCGAATGGCTTAGAGGAAAAATTGTACACTATTTGTTGCTAAGTTGGCTTGGGAGTGTTTGGCTAACATGGTGTTTTTATTAGTCATTTACGGACTTTTAAGGACTTTCCATAACTTGTCATGAACACAAATGGGTCAATTTTTGGCCTAAAATGGCAAATTTGGTGAAGTGTGATGTTGTCAAGAATAATTTTTGCTTAAACATATAAGAAGCAGCTTGAAAACTCAACCAGCAGTTGTCTGTCGGGTCTAGCCAGTTCTTGGTGGTATATTGCGTTGAACTAGCCAGAGCTGGCCAGAATCTGGCAGGCAACTGCTGGTTGAGTTTAGAAGCGACCTGCCATTTAGCACAATTTGTGAAAAACTAACAAAGTTACAGGGTGAGTCAAAATAAAGTGTAATCTAATCAGTGATTTTATATAACCAGTTCCTTTTATTCTTTTCCAAAATTGTTCCTGTATGAGATGTCATATTTCATTAGCTTTCATAGAAAATTAATTGTGTTGAAATCAGACAAAACATTCTATTTTGTTATAGTCAAGTTATAGTCATTTGAGTGGAGGTACCCAATTTGAACGGCGAACAAACTACGCTATTTAGTTTACGTGCGTACTGGTAACAAATGCTGTTGTCTCTTTCAATTGGTATGATTGGAACGCCTATGGAAATAAAATAACATGAAAAAATGGGCTGGTGAATGTGGACTGTGAAATATTGGGTAGTTGGTTGACTCTTGAGGTAATGTTCAGATATCTAAAAAGGCTCTTCTAATTCGGTTGTTGTTTTGTTGAATCATCCGAATCAGGATCTTCCAGAGCCTTCCTTGTTTCTGTTATTAAGAAGCTTGAAGATTTGCATGGTCTTTAGCTTATAAACAACATTTTAAATAGCTTGAAGTGATGGTACCTGGTTGGCATCCTTAAATTACAGACAAAGCAGGCGACGATCTTCAACCGGAGTATGAGTCTGATGATACTAAATTGCAACAAAATGCCAGTCCCGGTTGCTACATTGTTGCGCCATGATTTATCCCCAGGCAATGGTTGTCAAGATTGTGCACTGATATCTGAGATGACCATCATATCACTTTAATCTGCATCTTTTAATCTTCTTCAGTATCTATACACAATACGTGCCCGTTTAACATTTTGAATGCAGCGTCAAGTTCACCAATGCATAATCAATAAGATATTACCAACTGAGTTCATGGTGAAGCAAATTTGTTCGGCATTAAAATTGGGTGCCTTTACGTTAACGGCTGTAAGTTTTGAATGCATTGGTAGATTTCAACAAACTAAAATGGTCATGAAAGCTGATTAAATTTGTTATTTAACAAATATAATTAAAGTTGATGACCATAAACAGATTTCCTGTAAAAAAATTCCCCCGTTGATTACACTTTCAACAACTCACTGTATCTCGTTATACAGGAGCGTACCATTGTTGATTTGTGATGAATCCACAGTTGATATTCAAATAAGCGCGTCACGCATGGCACAGCGTACACGCAGGTACGTTTACGCAGTGCACATAAATCGGCGCACTGTTCATCACGGGGAACTTGAGTACGTGCAAGGACTGGCGCTTGGGAACAGTTGTAAACGACAAAGCAACAATCAATTAAAAACTAGCATTTTGTTTCAGATTCTTCAAAATATTTTTATTAAGATGAGAATCTGTTAAATTGAAAACATTTAGAATTTAATTATACGTTTTCAGGACGATTTTCGTTGTTGAAAGGTATTCAAACATGCTACAGGCTTGTTCATTGCTAATCAACAACTCTGCATCTGATGCGTCGGTGTATTTTTATCACACTCAGGTGGCTAAAGCCACCCTTGCACGATAAAAAATACGCAGACGCACGGATGCTTCGTTGTTGATAAGCGATTAACAACTCTGTAACATGTTTGAATACCTAATTAATTTGACTCACCCTGTATATATACGAAGGTACCAAATATCAACATCTTTATGTGTGCCATACTGTTTTATTGGCATTTTGTATTGACCAGTTTTATAGACGATGGTAGTTTAATACTGAGGATACATACCAGTGTTCCTGCAAGGTATTTGAAGAGGTGCTTGCGCCAAAATCTTTAGCTGTGGCTGAAAATTGGCTCGATAAAGCTAGGAAATGTCTTTATCACACATTTTCAGAAACTCCCTGCACCAATGACGCACCATATGGCCTTAGCAAGAACACTGATACATACTAAAATATTTACCTCAAATTTAGTCAATATTCATAGCACCTTATATTGAAATCTCAAAATATTGGCTGAAAATGATGTATATTATTTTATGTAAAATGAGCATTTTCTGAGATAAAAACGTGAAATTAAATTGCGGAAACAAAACTGAAAGTTCAACATCTAATTCCAGAACTAATTTAAACACTTTTAACAGTCCATGTTTGTCAATAAATAAATAAATGAACCCATCAATCAAACAGCAGTGATTTGGGGTGTTACTTACATCATCTAACACATATAGGTGTACAATTTACTCTCAACAATTACGCCATCTAGGGTTCAATATTGAGGTGGTGTGACAAGCATGAGTACCACTTGTGTATATGAGTGGTTCCCCTGGGGTAACAGGTCTACACTTTATGCATGTAACATCATATTAAGTACATGTAAGGCCAAAGAAAAAAAATAGTCTTGTCTCAGCTTCCCGCACACATAGCTTCTGAAAATCCAAATTTAGCGCATTTCTTTTTTTCTTTAGGTTTTTGAGAGATTTTCAGTTTTTTTTCATCTTTTTTTTCCTAATACTGGAAAAAAAAGTTAAATAAACGGCCGCTTTGTGACCCCTAAAAAAAAAAAGTAGCCGAAACATGCAATTAAAAAAATTTAGGGGGTATTTCCGCATCCACGTAGCCCTTTTTACTAAAAAAAAAAAAAAAAGCATAACGCTTAGTGTTTTGACCTTAAGTAAGTAAACTGAGACAGAGTTCTTTTTTTTGGCCTAATATCAAATTCTGGTTTGTAAACAGAAGTTTTCACGGATGGACAAAATTCATAACCATTGTTTTTGTCTGAAGGGTAAAATTATTGTATTTTATATAAAGTTCAGGTATTTAAGAAATTGGAACATAAATACAGGTGTTTAACACCTGCCTTTAGTTCAGTTTACTATTTCCTAGTTCACAATGGATACTTCTGTGTCATATTGGAGGTCTTGAGTAAATTGTCTTGTATCATGAGCAAAATAATACAGTCATGATTCAAAGGTAAGGCCTAAAAAAATTGTTGTGTTGCCCTTTTCCGACTGACCTTAAATATGGCAAAAATCGGGTCAGAATTTGTCTCTTTTTTTTAAAAACATTTTTTTCTATTAAACTTACTGTTTCTAGCACAGAAACTCACAATAAATATGTGACCCGTCATATCGAAAGGTACCTTTAGTGTCCCAAAATGAAAACTGATTTTTTGGTCTCATCTGAAAGACTATATTTTAAGCTTTAAAATGACACCTTGCTTTTAGTTATTGGATGTTCGATTGCAAAGTTACATCCAAATTGGTAAAAGGCATCGGGCTGAGATCAGAAAACTATAGTTCTGAGAAAATTTAGTTTAAAGTTTCTGTACTGGTAAAACTTGAATGGAGAAAGGATTATTATCTCGGTGTTTAAAACATTTGTCTTATGTTTTGGATGTTGGAACCTGATTAATATGATAGAATACACTTCAAAGGTA
>JXSR01S006296.1:6983-20163 GCA_000969725.1 Ophiothrix spiculata
GAATTGTCAATCTTTTCGATTGACCCGAAGAGTCACTCCAAGCACGATTGACTTTTTCAATCTTCAGAATTTAGAGAGTACCCTTATTTAGAAATAAATGATCTGGTTGTTACCTTCAAAGTATTTTTCCATTGATTATTTTGAACATTTGTTGTTTTTGATACAGTTTCAAAATCACATTAACCCATTTTTTGTGCCTGAAACAAACTCAAAGCCATTTTCCATGGATTATTTTGAATATTTGGTGTATTTGATACAGTTCAAATTCACTTAAACCAATTTTCGTGCATTAAAATTGTACTTTGGCAGCCATTTTGAATCTCAGAATAGGTTCCGTATTGAATTTAAAACATGCTTATACCTTTATTTGAACAGAAATTATCTTATTGTTACCTTTAAAGCCATTTGCCACCGATTACTTTGAACATTTGGTGTTTTTAACCATTTTTTGTGCCTAAAATCGTATTTTGACAGCCATTTTGGATCCCAGAACAGGCTCCATATTAAATTTAAAACATGCAAATACCCTTATTTGGAAAGAAATGATCTGATTGTTACTTTCAAAGCCATTTTCCATTGATTTGAACATTTGTTGTTTTTGATGCAGTTTCAAAGTTACATTTGACCTGTCCTGTCCTACTCGAAACCTTTCACAAAAGTGTCTACATGAAGTAATAGTTTAAAGTTCTTTAGACCAGTGGTTGCTATGGTATCAGGCAAAACAAAGTTTATATTTACCATTACATTGGAATCTAAAACCCCAAGTTTTAATACTTTGATCTGTAACCATAGCAATAGTACATCTGAGCCATTGCTTATTACTACTTCATGTAGACAGTTTTGCAAGAGAAACAGTTTGAGACCATTTGGAAAAAAATTGAACGATTTTGAAATGTTGGTCTCCCATAGGACATATCATGTGACCCTAATATGACCATTCACATTTTCAGATATAACTCATTAACCATACATCGGAGATGGGTAAAAGTATACTTTTTCTGATTCTTTGTGATTAGTGGAACACAATAGAATAGTTTTTAACCCGATTTAACCAATTTTGAAATTTTAACCCCTGTTTTGGCAGCCATTTTGTTTTATGCAAAATAATCACTGTTCCATCAACTAGATTTTTCTAGATTTTGACTAGTTGTTGAATATGTTTGTCTGTAGATATTATCCTGAAAATATCATTACTTTTGCAATTTGTTTGACTAATGGCCATAATTTTCATTAATTTCCTTAGCCTATTTGATATTTTTCAGTGTTTCTGTAAAGATATGGTATCTTATTCATAGTGTGGATGTATTTTGAACATCTAAATTACATAAAAGTTGCCATATGTTTACAAATTTTTGTAAGTAAATTGCCATATTTGTTTAAAATAGTTTTGATTACTTAGGAAAACAATATTTTCTATCATATACATCTGTATCATCTAAATAAAAAGCAAAGTTGATAACGAATTCTGTGATTAGCATGTGTCACTTGAACTCATCAATGGCATTGATTTTGTACTGAATCTCATCAGCTCAGCTTATATATAGACCATCTTCATTACCATTCACTGAACCCTGGTTAACTAATCCACATTTCCATATGTCTCTCTCAGTTTAGCTAACCCTGAAAATCTTGAGCAAAATCTTAGCTTGCACAAGAAGATCCAACTTTTGAGAAAACGTGACCCAAATTACTAAGGTTTCTGTCGACATGCCTTATGTCCGACATTAATGTCGACATAAATCATACCTCGACATGTCGACATGAAATCTCATTTGTCGACAAAACTGGGCAAGTGCAATTTTATAAAAACTTACGTTTAATTGTCAATTTATGGCTGTTTTTAGCTTGAGCTTAAAGTGTTGCATGAATTAATTAATGGTTAGGTCTATTACGTGCTCCTCATTTACAATCGTTTTAAAACATATTACGATGGTTCACAACAAAATTGATATCAATTTTATATCATCCATATTGTCCTACGTAGAAAGAACTAGTATTACAAAATAAAAAGAAATTTTAAAAAATATAAAAAAGCTTCCTAGATGGAAGCCTAAGCATATCACATCATTATCAGGACAAAAAAAAATCAGTTTTCACCAGGTCATGATCCCAAGACTTGCCTACAATCAAGGAAAAGGCCACTGGAATGCATTGTAACTGAACAATTGGCCTCCTGGTTTCTCTGAGAGCCTTTGCTGGAACGCATCACATCACTATCAGGAGAAAGCTTGTCAGTTGGTCACTAGATCTTGACCCCAAGACTTACCTACAATCAAGGAAAAGGCCACTGGAATGCATTGGTCACTGAACAATTGGCCTCCTGGTTTCTCTGAGAGCCTTTGCTGGAACGCATCACATCACTATCAGGAGAAAACTTGTCAGTTGGTCACTAGATCTTGACCCCAAGACTAAACTAGGTCATCACAGCATCTTTAAATTGATTTCACAAATTCATGAAGTACTGTCTATATGGCAATTAAGATTCACTGAACTTTTCTTTACCCAAATAATTTGAATATATCTGGCCTTTTGCTTTTCAAATCACTTATTTTGTGTAGATGATACTCAAAGCTTTAACACATGTGACATGCTATAGTTACTTTAAACAGTAACTTTGACTTAACTTTGACTAAAAATATTATGGTCACAATTCTCATATAAATATTGTTGTGATGGGTATATGACCATTTTGTGAAAAAAAAATAATGCAGGCACGTGCAAACATTTTGCAAACTTGCATTGAAACGTAGAATTTCATACAAAATGGTTAACAAAATGCCATTATACACTATATCTGACATTGTAGCCAGTGGTATGCCTTTATAAGAGTAATTGTGACTATAGATTTCAACTGATATAAAGCATTATCAAAACGGCTACAAAAATCACCAAAATATTAAAGCCATTCGTGAATTTGTAGCTAATGGTAAGGTATATAATTGTAACCATAGTTTTCATCTCTTTTTAAAGCACCAATAAATTGGATACAAAATCACCAATATACGCCATTAATGAATTTGTAGTCAGTCGTATTGTGACCATAGATTTCAACTGGTCTAAACATCAATAAAATGGTTACAAATTGCCAATATACACCATAAGAGAAGAGATCAAAGTCGGCCCAATAGCCTTTTCGGGATTTCCAAACTCTTATACAGAAACTCAAATATCGCTAATTTGTTCCATTGAAATACATTGTGTTTTTGTCAAAATTGGCCAACTTTAGAAGCTCACTGTGGTTGTAATCGGAGTACACCTACGGTTTGTGACACATACCCATAAGGAGATGAATGTTCCTAACATTATTTTATCACAGGTTTCCTAAGTGTACTCCTAATAAAATAAACACAAGGGTCATCCGAAGATACCTAGTTTTCGCTATCGGGGTATGGCTACCGCACGAAGTGTACCGTAATTTATCCCGGGAATTTATCAGTAGCTCAAGAGTTATTTTAATTAAAAAAAAAGAAAAAATGGAAAAAAGAAGAATTGTATCATAGAGAGTGACAAGTGAAAGAAAATGATTGGATATAATTGAAATAAGAAGAAAAAAAATAAATTGAATTCAATAAATTAAATAATTGGCCGAAGCTAGAATCGAACCTGAGATCCGTGATCTACAGGCGAGAGTTCTACCATTACACCACAAGTCTATTACTAATAGTTGGGAAGGAATATACACGTTAATAGAAATGTGCATTGCGCAAGGCAAAATATACACAAATTGGAAATCAAAATTGGGGAAATTCTGTTAATTTCTATTATATTTAGATAAACGATATTATAAAATATGAGCTATTTAGGAAGAGTTTGGGCCGACGTTGATCTCTTCTCTTATACACCATATGTGAAGTTGAGCTAGAGGTAAGGTAATTGTGACAGTAGATTTCAACTGGTCTAAAGCGTTAATGAAATGGATACAAAATCACCAATATACGCAATATGTAAATTTGTAGCTAGTGGTAAAATAATTGTGACCATAGATTTCAACTGATCTAAGCGTCAATAAAATGGTGTGAATCTCATGATGTCACATGATTGATGATCACGGAGCATCACTTGTTAAGCCAATGACCTATGAGGGCCATGTGATATCATAGCCCTCACATGATTGATGATCACGGAGCATCACTTGTTAAGCCAATGACCTATGAGGGCCATGTAATATCATAGCCCTCACATGATTGATGATCACGGAGCATCACTTGTTAAGCAATGACCTATGAGGGCCATGTGATATCATAGCCCTCACATGATTGATGATCACGGAGCATCACTTGTTAAGCCAATGACCTATGAGGGCCATGTAATATCATAGCCCTCACATGATTGATGATCACGGAGCATCACTTGTTAAGCCAATGACCTACGAGGGCCATGTGATATCATAGCGTGATGAAAACTAATCAAAAGCTCAATTTTCAAAATGTTCAACAAAACATGACCATCTGCTGATTATATTATGCATTGAACATTGAATGCCTCTTGAGGATGACTTGTTCATTGACAAAAATTGCTCAAATGTTTGAATGACAATATTGTCACTTTCAGTGTCTTTAGTATAAGATGCCGGGACAAGATGCCCCCCGGGGGGGGGGGGGGGGCCACTTATACGTGCATGTTGTAACCATGCGCGTGAATTGACTTTTCAAAACCACCCTAAGCTAGGATTACTGAAGCTGTCAAAATATACCCTAAACAAGGATTTTAGACGTAAAAATATACCCTAAGCAAGGAAGTTTCACATAAAAATATACCCTTAGCAAGGACGCAGAAGTAAAATAAACCGTAAGCACAGAATCGGACAAAATAACACCCAAAAAGAGGACAATGACTTCAGTATTTTTTCCCTTTTATTTGCCCAATGCTAAAAGTGGCAACTCTTTTGTATACCCTAAGTGAGGATTGCAATGGAAATAAGCACCCTAAAAGTCCAAAAATGGTCTGTTTTGATACCCTAAACAAGGATCCGCGCGTTGTTTTTCTTGCAAAAAATACCCTAAATCTGTGTTTTCATTCACGCGGATGATTACAGGTTTGAATCCGAGTGGCCCCCCCGGGCAAGATGCACACCACTAAACCATTTTGTATGTTTAGACGTGAAATAATGTGCATCAAGGTTTTAGAGTCTGTAAGATACTTGCATTTTTGTAAATGATGTTTTATCCCTGCCCCCGGTTACTTAAATTTGGAGGTGGGTATCAGGAAATAGAAAAACACAGAAAAGGATGCTTTTCAAGGAGAAGATCTTTTTACACAAAGATGATAACAATCGAGAAAAAGGGTTTGTGTAAATCAAATGATTTTTAACCAGTTATCCTAGAGTTGCTAGAAAATTGGTCACTCTTCAGAAAAAGCTTTTTGCATTGTTGATAGGCCAATTTGCTTGATTCATTAAATTGCCCTGGAACTGTAATAAGAATAAAACAAACATTTTGCAACCTGTTAGGGTAAAGGATCTGTTACTTTTTCAAACATTTGGAGAAAATTACACTGTCCCTTGAATGTCCCAGTTCCAATTTAACACCCCCACCCCCCATTTCACAGCATATTTTTCATTAACTGTTCAACAACTCACTGTATCTCCTTATACAAGAGCGTACCGTTGTTGATTCGTGATGAATCCACAGTTGATATTCAAATAAGCGCGTCACGCACGGCACAGCGTACACGGAGGTGCGTTTACGCAGCGCACATAAATCGGCGCACTGTTCATCACGCGTCGGGAACTTGAGTAGGCTACGTGCAAGGAAGGGTGCTTGGGAATAGTTTAAAACATCAAAGTAACAATCATTTAAAAACTAACATTTTGTTTCAGATTTTTATTGAACTGAGTATCTGTTAAATTGAAAACATTTAGAATTTAATTATACGTTTTCAGGAAGATTTTCGTTGTTGAAAGGTATTCAAACATGCTATAGAGTTGTTCATCGCTAATCAACAACTCTGCATCCGATGCGTCGGCGTATTTTTATCACACTCAATAAGCAGACACACGGATGCATCGTTGTTGATTAGCGATGAACAACTCTGTAGCATGTTTGAATACCTAAGTTAATCATCATTAACACAACCTGTTAATTTCTGTCTACATTACCTGACACCGACAAATCACAATATCGGGACAACAGATGGACAGAGTCGTTACCAAAACACCGTCCAAGCGTGTATTGACGTCAGCGGGTGATGAGCAGGGTGGGTAGATATTAATATAATAACGACATGGAGACATCCATATACCACTCCAACCTGTTTAGATTGCAGTTTCTAGAACACACCGTTGAAGGAGAAATGAGGACGCAAAACATGGACATCAATTCTTGTATCATCCGGGGTATCATCACATTATGTCCTTTGAGTACCGGAAGGGTCTGCTTCGAAAATCAACAGTTGTTTACCACCCAATGTTCAAAACAATAGCAATGGGCCAGGCGGCCCCTAAGCAAGTATGACAAAATACATCCTACCTGACTTTTAATAAAATTAACCCTTTCATCAGGTCATGTTAAGGGATTGTTTTCAGTATTGACATAGCAAAAGAAGAGAGATATGGGGACTATAGGGTGCTACAGACCCTGGTGAAATGTCATAAGTGACAAATTGCTATAGTTAATATTTCGTTTTAACTTTTGAAAATGACAATATGTCTTTTTCTTTAGATTCATTTTTTTGTAATTATTTTTGCTTTTTACGCAAGTTGTGGCTGTACTTCCATATTTTACAATCAGCATTCAGCATATTTGTGACTTGTGGAAAGCTAATTTATGTGTTATAAATGAACATGTGATCACCCAACTGACTTCACAGTCAAGAGAAACATAATGCATTATGTATCTTGGTGGTGTGTTGTATGTGATAGGATGTTAATTTGTAATAAGATCATCTGTGAGATTTGATATGATACCAAAATCAGCAGAGATTGATCTGCGTGTGTATTTGTATGTCAGGTTGTGTTTTAAATCAAGTAATTGGTCAATATTGTATTGAGATTTTCTTGAAATTGTTATTTGAAACCATTTTGGGGAAACAAAACAACAAAATCATCCAACATGACCCTTACCACCAAATAGGTCACTTCAACTCTTGCATATATTTTGAGATTATGATCTAGATATGCTCACAAGTATTAAAAAAAATATGTATACATGTTCATTTTTTACTAGGTTGTCTCGTACACAGGACATGCTCAAAATTTCATTTTGTCCAACTCACTATAAAATTTCTTTAGACACTAAAGATCAGCTCTCAAATTTAAAACAGCAAAATTATGGTAATATTTAACAGTCAGACTACATTAGTACCACAGAACACAAGGTTAAAAAGAATTTTCACCCAAAATATAGTTCCTGCCATTTTTGAAGCTTTTACTTTAGAGAGTGCAACATAACACATGCTTCTGCATTGCTCTGTACTCACCAAAAGCGTTTATTTAGTGGTGTGTGTCCATACCTTTAAAACGGCGCAACATTACACAAAGTCTATCTACCTTCTCTGATCTATAGTTTACGGTAATTGACAAAAATTGAAATTTGATGAAAATGCTTGGTGTTGGTTTCCTGGCTTCTGGCATAATATCCGGTTTATGGGACGGATTAATTATTGCAGGTATACGATGATGGTGACTTGTGCTTTTTGTATATAATAAGTGTGATGACTCAAGGCAGTATTTATGTCAAAAAAACCTTAAGTTGGGGAAAATATATAAAAAAAGAGGGTGTGGTCCTTCTCTGGTATGTGGTTACTTTCTGTCACTGGTTGCATAAGTTTTCTGTAGTTTAATAGTCGCTCATATCTAGATGTACTGCTAACAAATATATTGAGAGAGAGAAAAAAAAAAGAGTGACCTAAAAACGGAATAAAAACATTTTATGCACTAAAAAAAATTGCATCGTGCTTAGGATTTTGGACCAAAGGAACCTGATACTTTCTTTCCGCTTTACTGAAAGTACAACTGCACTGTGGGCCACAATGTTGGGGCCCAGCCCAGACCTCTTTTATCACTACAGGTTCATGTACAGGAAACTGACATTGATGAATCATGATTCACAGAAACAAGCATGACAAGACCACAGTTTGGTTAGTTTGTTACATCCTATATATCCAGCATATAATCACGTCTCAAACGCCACTAACCCGTTAATGTCAAACAGCTTATACCAGATCATCAATCATCTACCAAGTGGTTTGGCTTTCAACATGTCCAGCCTCTTCACTGCAATTTATTACAAAACACCCCCTACAATAACTTTGGATCAGTCCACAAAACTGAAAGCAAGTTGGCATAGATCCCATGCAGTCAATCACACAGCTATGCCAAGCAAACACTCAGTCAGTCATAATGATGGATCCACATGGCACATGATTCTGCTTGGCACAGATGGAGCAAAGCTTACTTTGCCAGTGAGGATTTAATAAATGTCCAAGTCGTGTCTCCAGTGAAAGGGTAAAAGGGATTTGCGTTGCACCAGTCATGGATCGTTATATTAATCAGAGTATGATAGCAACGGCAGAAGCCAGGGGATGGTGAATTGGATTAATATCAGTGCATAGTGCTGGGGTTATAGAGTACATCAATTCCACATGATACAATTATGATTATTTATCACTACGATGTCTTGGATTCATTATAGAAATGGAACCAGTTTACATTTGTTTGCGTTGCTAAGGAATTATGTGCACTGAAACTACTGGATGATTTTATTATACGTTATTGGATGATTTTATGTGGATTATTTTTTATTCAAATCGTTTTGTACAATGGATGTTGCCTCTAACAACGGATCATCAAATGTGCCTAGGAGTAGTTCTAAAGTTGAGATTCAGCGTCCAAAACGGGTAAATTGTTGATTTTGTTTACTCTTTGATATGCAAAAGTGAAACAGAGAAATTTGTTCAAAATTAGTGATATCTTGCACTTTTTTGTCCAATGCCATTGAGCTCACAAACATTTTCACTCTTTGATTGATATTTCTGGCAAATGCTCTCTGGGCAGCAAACACTATCAAAATAATGTTTTATTTTTTTTAACATTTCAGAATGTTTCTATAAAATACATTTGAAATATGTTTGTGTTTGCAGGGACCCAACAATCCCTTGCCCACAAGCACCAAAAAAGAAACTTGCCACCACTGTCTAGATACAGAGGAATACAGAGTGAGCATGGTATAATTTGGTCTTGATCTTTAAATGAGTACATCATTGTACTTATCTTCTAGAAGAGCTAGTGGTTTTGAAGCTCCCACAGCATACACAGTGTAATAGTGGATGGAGCTTGCCTTATCAAGAAATAGAGATGACAGGCACTTTAGCAAAAGAAGTTATTATAGCTTTTTACTTTACCTTTTTACCTTATATTATTTACTACAGGTTATAGTAAGATTATAAGCATTTCAGTTACATTTGATTAAATGGTATTTGTTAAATGTCTGTTTTCTTTTAATCTACACTTATTTTAAGGTCAGTAAAAATATTCCTTAAAATAGCACTTGTTTTATCCAAGTCATTATTATATTCTTAACAAGATTCCAAAGTACAAATCTTATAGACAAAACTAAGCATTTCAGTTACGTTTGATGAAATGTTTTTTGTTAAGTGTCTGTTTTCTTTGTTTTCTTTTAATCTACACTTATTTTAAGACCGCTATAAATATTTCTTAAAATAGCACTTGTTTTATCTAAGTCATTATCATATTGTTAACAAGATTCCAAAGTACAAATCATATAGACAAAACCCTGAACCATAGAACTCAATGAACTTCAGTCAATAAGACATGTTGAACTTTACTTTAACTAAACTTTGCATGACATACCTATCCACAAAGTTTGAAACCACATGCATTCACATTTAAATTGATTTCACATGAACTTGTAATAAAAATCATTCTTTTAACCCATGAATTGGGATTGATTTAATAGATACCATTAAGCACATTTACTGCACTCCAAACAAATAAAAATCAGAATTTTACAACACTTAAAAGCAAATGAATCAAATTTTGATGACAATATAAAATGTGATTGATTTTATGTACATCATTTCACACATTTACCACACTTTAAACAAATAAAAATCAGAACTAATTGCGCTTAAATAAATTAAATGTTGATGACAATATTGGAATTAAAGAATAATTCTTGTAATCCAATAAAATGAATAAAATGTTTTATGTTATCATTTAACACATTTACTACACTTTAAACAAATAAATTGGGATTTGATGACGATTTTCAACAATGTTGGCAAATACACCAACTGTTAACCTATGTAGTGGGTCACCTTTTGAACTAGGAAATGTGCAACTATGTAGACTGTCAGTTCCAGATTCTGTGGTGAATTCCATCAATTCTATGTTTGTTTTTGTCTTTGTCATTCTTCAGTATTCAAACAAAAAGTTTTTCTCTTGGTTAAAGGGAAATTGAAAACACGTTTTACCAGGGCATAAAATTATTATTATTTCCTCAGGAGCAATATTTTGAAATTCAAAGTTTCCTCAATCAGCTCGTATTTATTTTTTCCCATAAAGGCACAATTTCTTCTGTTGCTTCCTGCGAGCGGTGCTCCCTGCTCCCGCACAATTTGACAGGCTGCGTTTTACAGGCCTGATCAATTAAAGATTCTGCAATTTTTGAATAGTTTTTGTATTAGCCAAAATAAATTTATGATATCTTTACAAAAAGAACAAATTTTATATAAATGGGATAACTTTTTTCCTGTATTTTATTTAGCTCATTTACATTTTTCATAACACAAATCATAAGTTGTTTTGAACACAAAATATTTTTACTTTTGACGGTTTGATAAGCTGCAGGCCATTAACAGATTTGACCGTTACTTTGCAACCAAACCAATAATCAAAAGTCATTTTTGAGCTTCCTTAATGCTAATGAAATAAATTGTTTGGTTATCCTCCACAACTTTTTTGAGCAAGTGCAGGCGGGCAGAATTTTTTAAACAGATTTTTTTCAAATGTAAGTCAAAGCTACACCGAATTATGGCTTCTATAAAGATGCAATTAAGTCTACTGTTCTAAAAAAAAAATTCTTCAAACAAGTTTAAAAACAGTATTAAAATGTAAACAACTTAAAAAATATTTTCAAAAGATCAAAATTCTCGAAAGAAAAACAAATTGGAAATCTGAAAATTAGACGCAGTATACTTTGGTACAGTAAAAACTTTATTCCAGTTTCGAAAAAATAGGGGCAGACGGTGTAGGACAACCAAAATAACTTTTTTTTTTTTTGGGGGGGGGCCTAGAAAATACCTACAGATATGACACGTCACAAATAGTGCACCATCAACATTGGAAGTCCTTGGTACACCAATATTTTAGCCAATTGGAGATGAAACCCACATTTATCTTGTCAAGCCCGGGCGTCTGTGATTGTTATAATGCGACTTTATAAGCTTTGACAGTGACTCAGCAAGTGGTATAGTGGTTGTTGGGGAAATAGGTTGTCTGTTACTAGGAGACTTTATTGCTTGAGAAACTAACTGCTATGTAACATTGGTTTTCTCGCAATTTATTACAGTTGGCTGTTGAAAACTTTATATAGATGCCCTGCTTGTTTGTAATTTATTAATACGTTGATCTTCGCATGAGGCTTTTAACTGTGTGAAGTAAAGACAAGACAAGACCATAGTCAGTGCTTGGTGGACAGTTGATTTGCCATTGCAATTCTTTGCAAGTGTCTTGTCTTGTGAAAGGACTTCATGCTGGATGTGTCTCCCAGGGGTTGCACTCAGGTATCAGTATGACCAATGTCAGTGCTGGTGAACAGTTGATTTACCTTTGCAATTCTTTGCAAGTGTCTGGTCATGTGAATGGACTTCATGCTGGATGTGTCTCCTAGAAGGTTACAATCGGTCAGTCTGTTTGTATACCCCTTGGGTACTACTCACATGTTGGGGTACCAAAAAAACGATCATTAGTTATAGATACTATGTCACAATGTGTATTATGTTCACCAAAGTGTGTGCTTTGGTATTGAAAGAAAAACATAACTTAGGAAAGGTATGTTTTGAAAAAATATCTCGTCCAGCATGCTCCAGTTGCTGAATTGCCCCCCCCCCCCTTTTTTTTTTTTTTTAGATTTATGTATCAGTGGAAATGTTTCTTATATGTCTTCATCATGCTGTGAGCTAATTTTGGAAAATCAGTTTGCTTGAAATGTTATATTTGGACAGAATTGATCTGTGCTCTTTGACTTGTGGAGAATGTGATGGAAAATAAAAAGGTGCATTGACCTCCATGTTACTTCTTGTGTTGATACTATGGGGCACACACCACTAAATTTTGGATACTTTTATTTGTCTTGTCTATTCACACATTAAAGCCTTATCTTTATCTGTACATTACCACATGATTACTGGCCTACTTTCCTGAAAGTTGAAGATTTTTAAGGAACATATTGGTGATGTGAATTTAATGACAGCAAGTACAGAATTTTGAAATTATTATTAATTAATAGACTCTCAAAACTTGCATGTCTAGATTAACCAATTACATGTAATACCCAAAAATTGTTGCCACTGGTGTTTAAGTAGTTTGTTGCCCAATTTTGTAGTAACTTAAGAAACCTGTTGCAGAAGATTTCACTCATATAATTTTCGAAAGCTTATGATTGGTTAATTTTGAGTACAGTTGACGCTGCTTAATTGGGACACCTCGGGAGTAACAAAATTATCCTGGCAAATATAGTTTAAACAGTCTTTCAACACAATGAGATATATATTTATATATTACCTTAATATTTTGATAAGAAGAACACACATCCTGGTCAGAAGAACTCCTAAGATGAACTGGCGGAGTTTGCTCTCACACTTGACCTGCGTTGACCTTTAGAGAGCATTATTTAAAGTAGGTAGTTCCAGGCTTGGTCATGGTTGAGTTATGGTAAAAGTTTTCTAATATGAATGGCCTCCTGCACCAATCAGGAAATTCTCCAGACTATGAGTTGTCAGGTTTTGGTATCAGTTTAACATGAACTAACAAAAAGTGGACATCAGTGAAAGAATTTAAGGGGCCTCTTGAATGGATTTGGATTACAGATTGTGATAATAACATTCCTTTGCACTCTTTTTTGTAGGTTATTTAGTTGTGTGCGCCTCAATGATGCTGATAGACATAACTTCTTGAGTTGTTATCTTGTCTGATCCAAACATCCCAGTCATTATATTTAGT
>JXSR01S006297.1:0-16036 GCA_000969725.1 Ophiothrix spiculata
ATTATCAGTTAAGATTCCTTGGCTTAGTTGGTCTGTTGTAACATATTTACAGTCTACTTCACATCCAGCATCATTTAAAATGTTTGAATCAATGGTTTGTGATGTTTTCATCATGTTTTCATACCGGGGGTTAAATACCATTTTATCATATTTTTCGAGATCAATATCCAAAACGTCTACATTTAAATTGAGCTTGTCAGTGTCTTCAGTATCACTTTCAGCACCATCAGGTTCATTGAACACTTTACATTTATCACATACCCAATCATCAAACTTAAGTTTTTTTAAGTTTTTTCGGTTTGAGCTTTGTACATTTTTTATGGACATATAATTTACACTGTTTACAACAAATCTATGACATTTCTTTTATAATTTGGGCACATGCAACACATACATTATTTGAGTCGGACATTTAAAAACATACAAAATAAAACCACCTATAAAATCAAGAGCAATTAGATAAGATAATCTTTTATTACAATGACCATGAATGTAATGACTGCGATATTGACGTGCGACCAATACCATTAAATACAATTTGGATTTTTAACCATCAATGAAAGCTGCAATGAATAGTTTAGAATTGAAATAAGCATGATCAATAATAAGTTAATACGACACAGTTAACAGCTAAGTTTACGAGATGGCAATTGTATTCATTGATGGTCAATGGAAAATAGATGGCTTGCAAATATACAAAAACATATCATATTCATGCAAAATAAAGTAATAAATTCATTTGGCAAAGGCACTTACTGAGATGGACGTTTATGGTGGCATTTCATGAGGTGGGTCAAAAATGTGTTACATGGTCAAAATGGTAAAAAAAAAAAAATCATATGATGTTAATATTATTGATCTCTTTCAATTCAAGTAACTTTTTAGCCAAATATCACTTTTGTTTTGACATAATGAGCTATAATATAATTGTTGGCAATGCAAACTGTAATTTTCAAACGCGTTTTTCTCAAAATTACCTGCTTTTACTAAAGCAAGTCATAAATTGGAATGGTTAATGGTAAACAGTTCATTTTTTTTTCAGGATATGTTATATATAAACACTTTAATAGTTACTTTGATGCATTAAAACTTGAAACAGACCCCTTAGAGTCTTGGTGTTAATGACCTTCAATTAATTAAAGGCGGGCTATACAAGGGGAGAAAATGGTCATTCTGTCCTAATTCTTATTTGATGCAGCTTGATCCCTGAACATTTTGACACCAAATTTACCAAAATCGGACAAAAAATGAGAAGGTGCTGCCCAAAAAACTGACCGAGGGGGAGAGGCTCTAAGGAAGGTCTAAAATGATAAATTTGCCAATTACTGTTATTATATTCCAAATTTTAGCCATGTTGGTGACTATCTGTATGTATTTGAGGTCACAGAATCCATATGTGAATGTTCCAGTAGTGTCAAACCTTCCGAAATGGTGATATTGTCTCAATTTGGCTATCTACCGCATCCGTAGGCACCGCATCCGTAGGCACCACAACCCCTGTACTGCCAAGATCAAACCATTGTCTCTCTCAAATTATGTAACCAATGAAAACCAAATTACTGTCACAAAAAGCAGAAAGTGTAAGCTTTCAAATGAAACATTAAACAAGTTCAGAGGCCAATGAGTAGTGATTTTACATCAAATTAAGTTGCAGAACCCATGAAAAAATGTAACAACACCACCTTTTTAGCATACCCACCTAATGACATGCCACCTTTAGTCTATTAGCTCCTCCTTAACCCCCAGATAAAAAAAGATCATCAGGGTCCTCCAGGATTACTAGCTATTGTTATTACAGACAATCTGTTCATTTTTGGTCGAGACCGACTTTGGTTGAACAGCAGTGGCTAGCAGAGATATATCCAAGGAGTTTGCTACACAAGACTGTTAACCTTCATTAACACACACAATCAAAGCATTTTTTTTAATTTGCCTTTGACTCCTTAATGATCTCTAACCCTAACCCTAACCCTTAATGTTGCTCAGGATGTCCTAATGTACATACCTATATACTTTCAGGTCAATCGGAGAATTGAGAATTTCACCTTTACCCCTTCTGACCCCTTCTAACCTTTATGAAAATGTGTTATGTTCTAATATACCGTGCGGGTCAAAAAACTGCAATAATTAGATGGAAGCCATATTGTAAGAACAAAAGTAATTTCGAACAAATAGTATTAATTTCTAAATAGGTCATGGATTAAGCTTTTAAAGGGTGAAAGACTGGTAAAAATTGTTATAGACGTTGCAAAGATATTCTTATTTAAATAATATCGTATGAAAACAGTTCTGCCCAAATGAGCATGCCTCGTCAAACGAGTAAGTACCAATAGTGGATTGGATTTTCTTGCCAACACCTCTTGAATAATAACAAAAACCGATTACCCTGCTCTAGTGATGTGAAGTTTATATCCTCTTAATCTATTAATTTACATTTAAAAGATAATTTAGGCGGTCTTTTCAAGTTCAAAACGACATGTGTTGGGGTACTGTATTAGAAGGGAGGGTTAATCAGTCATTGCTAAAAATGTCTCAAGATCAGATCACCAACAAGCAATGTGATCTAATTACGGGGGTTTGTTTAAAAACTAAATGTGATGCAGAAGTTAAATGGAGATTCCAGGATGCATTCCCTCAATCGCGTGCACTTTATGCATCCACTATATAATAATAGAACTCATGCGAATTTAAAAAAAACAGTAACAGTCCATTACCTAAACAAAGATAGATCTTGAATATCGCGAACGATAAGAATCGGCTGGATAAACGTCGACTGCGTTCGTAAGACATTAACGAGGGGTCCAGAAGCGAGCTCGCGAAAAAAATCCCCTGCAAAATGTGTCTCAGTCCACGTATAACCGTAAACGTAATTTGTCATCGCCCTTCCATGTATTTGTCTAACTTTACCATACCCTTCACCTGGTGGCAAAAAAAAAAAACTAAATCGACCCAACCCTTCCCATGCTAATTAGCATAAATAAGCATTTGTTTTGCCAATAAAATTGTAACCGAACAATTGTTTGTCACATTTTATTTCAGGAATGTATTTGTCCTTACATACTGCAAATATGAGCCGAAATTTATTGAAAAATTCCATTGGGAAGTGAGTTTTAAAATTTTTGGCGGGACGATAAAGAGATTATTATAGTTTTGACTCGACACGGAAATTATGTTTTGGCCGCCATTTTGAATCGGTTTGTCCGATTTTCATTTTCCCCCTCGTTTTAGTTCTTTTGAAGTATTTAACCCGTGACCAGAGTTTAAACGTAAAATTCGTTCACAAAAGCGCTTTTTCGGTGTTGGGCCCCCCCCCCCTGACCACTAAGGGGCATATTGAGGACCTTGATGACTTAAATGTTAATAATGACCTTTGGTATTTTTATAGGTACACACTCTGTGGGCTAAAGATCATTTATATCGCCCAAACCACGTCGCAATTACTTGTTTCCTGTATGTTTACTTTTGACCTTTGTGACCACTGCATGACCTTTTCAAGTTTTCATCTCAAGGAAACATAATTTCCCTTAGATAATTGTTTTTGCGTCCAAGATTCATGGTGATAGCTAAAAGCATCTTGGAATTAAGTTGATCAAAGTGTTGATAAGAGAAGACGAAGACGACGAAGACGAAGACGAAGACAACGAAGACGAAGAAGAAGAAGAAGAAGAAGAAGAAAATGCTGCGTAATATAGTTCAATGTAACCGCAAGTGTGGAAACTTTGGAAAAATAAGCAGGCACTGGAAGTCTTAGTTTTGTTTTAATAAAAAAAAACTATGTATTTCTGTGCTTTTAACATATTATGATTTTTTTTTGTTCCTTACAGATCATTAGCTAATTTGAAACATTGAGAATACTTTAATCTGGTGAAATGGATCTAAGGAAGCAATTGTTTGAAGCTGCAGAAAGCGGGGATAAAGAAATTGTAGTGAAGTACCTGAACGAGGGTGTAGACGTTAACTCTCAAGACAGGGTAAGCACGTGATATCGATATCGATAAATATTTAGGAAATAAGTGGTTGTCTTGGTGTGTAGAAATGAAAGACATTACATTTCGTGACAAAGTCAATCAGTTCTGTTGTAAAACCCGGCCAAAATATTGTTGCGCACGCAAAACATAAAGGAAAGGCATCGGAACCATGTAGGCCATGTGGGCTTTTGCGCCATTTTAAGTCCAAAATTTCAGATTTCAGATTCAGATTCAGATTCTTTATTTACATAAAATAAACATACATAAGAACAGCATCAAATAACATCAAAAAAAAAACAAAAAAAAAACAAGCAAACAAACTAATGGAGGAAAGGACCAGAAGGCTAATGAGGCCTGTTGAATGTCCATCCCTATATAGAATACAACAAAAAGTTACAATCATTGGTTTAAGATAAAAACCCAACAGCACAAAAACCAAACAAGACAAAACAGGGATATGCTCAAAAACTTAATTATAATTAAGAATAATATTTTGCTTAAGTTTTCACATGTTATAATGAATTCCAAAGGAGAGGACCACTTGTACCAATTGCTTTATCAGTAAATGTTCTTTTATTGAAGATCTTTAGCATGTCTTATTTGATAATTATATACATCAGAATGCCTATTGAAATATTCATTGAAAACTAAAGGTAGCTCAAGAGTATACGCATCTGTTACGGTCAAAATAATATGTTTTTCAAAAAGTGGAGCTGCATGGCTGTAGTGACTACTAGCAACCGTTTTTATTGCCCATTTTTGCAATTTTATGAGTTTATCAAGGTACGATTTACAAGTATTTTCCCATATGGATTGCATAGTTAAGATATGGTGATACTAGTGAGCAGTATAGGGTATCGAGAATACGAGTTGGAATGGAATACTTTAGTTTGTTCATGACACCAATATTCCTGGATATAGTTTTTGAAATGCAGTCGATATGATATTTCCATGTAAGCCATTCATCAATCAAAACACCCAGAAATTTAGTTGTTTTAACTCTTTCTAAATCAGTGTCGTTTAAAGTGACGGTTATATTGTCCTGGGATTTGGATGAAGTCATGTGAAACATTCCCATGAACAGATAATTTGTTTGCTTTAAACCAATCATTCACTTCAATTAGCTCTTTATTTACAATATTTATGTTATTTTTAATACCCTTGTTTGAATAAAGATTAGTTGTGTCATCAGCAAACAATATGAAGTCTAGAATAGATGATGTATTTGTTATGTCATTTACATAAATATAAAAAGTAATGGTCCCAAAATAGATCTCTGGAGGACACCACATGTAGTATTGTCTATATCCGAACTGTAATTATTATAATAAACAAATTGTTTTCTATTTCTAAGATAGCTACTAAACCAATCAAATACAATCCCACGTGCACGGAATCCGTAATATTCCAATTCATGTAACAATAATTCGTGATCAATTGTATCAAAGGCCTTGGAGAGGTCAAGAAATATACTAAATGTTGTTGTTTTTTTAATTTTGTTCAACAGCAGTGTCTACCTTGTCAACAAGTTACTCAATGGCCATGTATGTTGAAAGCTTTGGGCGAAAGCCAAACTGTGTGTTATTGAGAGTTTTATGCCTTCTTTGCCATTATTATATATTTCTGATGCAAGTTTTGGTCCAATATTAACAAAATTTAATGTTTTTCATCAAAATGACCGCAAATTTTGTAAAAGAGATTACCCAAATGCCTGGGGTCGGTTGCATTTGCGTTTTTATGCAGCAGTGAAAAACCTTAGGGGGCAGGGGGTTGCAACACCCCCACCCCCCGGGTAGACGAGGGTTAAAGCGTAGATTTATGCATTTTTGTATTTCACATTTTACTACTCAGAACGGTGGAAAAGCAGCGCAAGTAACTGGAAAGTGTTGCGTATTTCAGTTTTTAACCTATTCTCGAAATGCATTTCTTTTTGGTTGAAGTTTATTAACCCTTTTTTCTCTGAATGACCACTTTATGTATTAAATACGGTACATAAGGGTTTTAAATGCATAGACGGTGTACTATATGCCTAAATAGCTGCCAAACAGCTATTATTTCTCCAGGTAAAGGCCTAGTCAATATAGGGCAGCATCAGTAATGTTGAATCAGTAAAAAAGTTAAGGTTTTCATTTATCGAGGGTGGAATAGTGACCATGGAATTTCCTTGGCGTCCATTGCTATGGGTAATCTAAATGATGATTAGGCATACAATTTCCTTTATTCTATCCCAAATGTTTGAAATTACAGTCAATTTGTATTCTATGATGATATTTATGATGTTTTGGTATATCTAACTAGTAATTTGGGTTGTTTATGCCACAATTATGTTTGTCGTTGGGTCGATAAATATTTAGACCATTTTTTTTTTTTTGGATTTTTTTCAGTAAATATCAAATTTCAAGAAAGGTCATGAAAGAAAAGTTGTTTGTCTTCTCTTGACCCAACAAGATTTATAGATTTTAAAGTATATATATATACTCCATAACGGTCAAATCTTTACAAATTGGACAATTTCAGCCTCGCTTTGGTATGATCTCTTGTGACATCGGGCACCACTAATGAGGTAAATTTTTGGAAACTTCCACTAACGATTTCTGTAGGTAGATTGTTACAGGTTGATGAGTTTGAATTTGCGCTACACGTAAGCTATTAAAATGATCAATATTCCCCCTTGTGGCACTCACTTTCTAAAGTAACAGGATGTGACTCGGTGAGATGAAAAGTAGGAGTCACCTGGTACAAATTTACGCAAAATATGGGGTCATTTGACACACAGCATAAATAAAAATGGGATCGTCCGGGTTTGAAAATGCAAGTAATATAACCAATGCAAAGTTGAAATACTCAATGGACATAAGTTCAGGACAACAATAAAATTTAGTTCATGACAACAAAATAACATGCCAGCCGCATCCCATCCTTTTGGTAGCCAATTCATTGCGAAGGTCTTGTATTAGAAAAATCCGATAGAAATTAATATTAATAACGCCACGGAATTTATTTAAGGACCTTGTCAACCCTTCGTTTTCAGAAATGGTTTTGTTCTGTAACTCAGCATCTGATGATTAAAAGGTATAATTATACTTTTGGAAGCGGGTTTGCATACTGAACATGATGGCGAAGTAATTTTAGGACCGAAATGTGTAGTTTTGGCAATTTGATCATAAATGATCTCGTTTTTGGGCCTATCTTTTACTGGGAATTATCCAAAGGGTGTACAAAAAAGGTACACAAAAAAATACCTGAAAGCACTGCACCGAAATACCTGCTTTTGGTGTCTCGATGAAATGCTACAACAAACGCTTGTGGAATAAACCAGTTTTTTGTTTGTTTGATTTGTTTTTGTTTTTCACTTGTCACGTTTTGAAGACTACGGAAATTAGTTTGAGATCTACCAAAACGAAAATTTTTCCTGTAAATGGAGTCCACTTTTTGAAAACCCACACCCTCTTTTAAAAATCATTGATGCGGGCCTTCTGGGAAATTAACAAAATGTTGCTTTTGTAAAATTTTGAACTATTTTATTTACTTTTTAGAACCTAAAAAGTAACATCTAGGAACGCGTTCTTATAGATATTGCTTTGTAGGTTGTAAAAAGTAAAGTAGTTCATTTCACCGAACAACATTTGTTTATATTTCTCGTAAATCTTAAGCCAACGTGACTTCAAAACCTTTTTTAGACCTTTTTTGCACCTTTGACCCAAAATTATGGTCTAAAATGACAGGCCAAATCCGCTTCTAGAAAAGTATATTTTTATATGAATTTTAAGGGCTTGCTGGTTTACAGAGCATAAGACACTTCTGAAAATGTGGAATTGATGAGGGCTAACTGTACCCTTAACTTTACGAAGCAAAGCGCACAAAAGTTTTCTGATCGATGCGCTGTTATAGATGAATAACATTATCTTTCGATTGAGTAGAAAATTGATGACATTTGAATAGAATTGGACTTATTTATATAAAATGTAAGAACATGAACATAAAATCATGTTGGGTCAAGAGAAGACAAGCAACTTTTCTTTCATGACTTTTGTTGCAGTTTGATATTTATTGAAAAAAAAAAAAAAAACAGAGGGTCTATTTAGTTTGGATCGACTATAATACCTGGTTATCTGTGTGATGATTAAACACCATCTGTATGGATACCTGTACAACACTACATATCTCAATTCAAGTTATTGGTTGGTGTTTCTTATTATTCCTTTCAGTATGGATGGACAGCGCTACATCGTGCATCACGTAGAGGCCACACAGACACTGTAAAGTGCCTCATTGCATTAAATGCCACTGTGGACATGCAAACCAAGGTGAGTTATAACATTTGTATTCATACCTGGTGTTACGACCCAAAACAAGGATCAAGGTCAGAATTAACCTTTCGGGTTCGAGCTAAAAGCAAAGCAAGAATAAATACACTGTAAGTCAGGATTTTATCAAATAAACAAACAATTTATTTAGACAAACAATTTAACAGTTTGTCTAAATATTAAAATCATCTTGTGCATAACAGATTGGCCACTCACATTTTATGTCTGACTTATGGTACTGCTTTACTCAAAACTTTATACTAATGAATTACATTTTCAGGGGCCTGTAACACTGGTTATCTGTGTGATGATTAAACACCATCTGTATGGATACCTGTACAATACTACATATCTCAATTCAAGTTATTGGTTGGTGTTTCTTATTATTCCTTACAGGATGGATGGACAGCGCTACATCTGCATCACTGGAGGCCACACAGACACTGTAAAGTGCCTCATTGCATTAAATGCCACTGTGGACATGCAGAATAAGGTGAGTTATAATATTTGTATTAATACCTGGTTATCTGTGTGATGATTAAACACCATCTGTATGGATACCTGTACAATACTACATATCTCAATTCAAGTTATTGGTAAGTGTTTCTTCTTATTCCTTACAGGATGGATTGACAGCGCTACATCGTGCATCACGTAGAGGCCACACAGACACTGTAAAGTGCCTCATTGCATTAAATGCCTATGTGGACATGCAGGACAAGGTGAGTTATAACATTTGTATTAATACCTGGTTATCTGTGTGATGATTAAACACCATCTGTATTCATACCTTTACAATACTACATATCTCAATTCTAGTTATTGGTAAGTGTTTCTTGTTATTCCTATCAGGCTGGATGGACAGCACCAGCGTTCGAAATTCTGGTTGTCCGGTTGCTGGGACATCCAAATCTAGCCCCGAACAACCTAACTTAATACTGTGGTTGTCTGGCAGACAACCATAATTTTCAAAGTCAAATAAGCATACTTCTTAGCATGTTTATTTCAAAACTGGAACCTTCGATAAAACTGTAACATTTTTTAGCATTTTTTCTTCAATTCCTTGATCGCCGTAAAAAAATATGACTTTGTATCAATTTGCTGTTGAAATAAAAAAGATATTTTTTTTTCAACAGCAAGTAGGTGTCTCGTAAATGTATGTGCGCTTTGGACACCTTTTTTTTTTTTTTTTTTTTTTTTTGGCTTGTCCGTTTTGAAAATCTACGTCAAAAAAAAAACGGACACCCAAATTTCTGACGGACAACCAGAAATTGCAATCTGGTATCGGACAACCATGTTTTTTCCTTAATTCGAACACTGGACAGCACTGCATCATGCCTCACGTGAAGGCCACACAGACACTGTGAAGTGCCTAATTGCATTAAATGCCAACAATGGCAGGGAAGACAAGATGAGTTATAACATTTGTGTTCATAACTTCAACTTCAACTTCAACTTTATTATTTCCATATAAAACAGTTCATATAAATGACAGACAAATAAAATCTTATGGAGGAGACGGCTGGAAGACCAATAAGGCCCGTTAAATAGCCGACCCCTATATAACACAACATAAATCAAACAGTAAGGAAATAAAAAATACCAAAAAGACATACAACGATGAGCTCAAAGGACGTGGGATGGTCTAATTCAAAATAAAGTTACTCGTAAGATTGCAATATGTAGCGTTTAAATTGATTTCTAAAATGTTTAATCGATTTGGATTCTTTTATATTTTGGGGCAAAAAGTTCCATAAAACGGGACCGTTCGATCTAATGCATTGGTCAGAAAAGGCTTTCTTGTTATTAGTTAATTGCAAATCGTTGGTATGTCTTGTTTTGTATTTATGGATATCAGACCTTCTTTTAAAGTAGTCTTTAAATGAAACCGGTAAGTCATTGATGCTAAATCTGTATGTAAAAACTCCTAGTTCCAGAGTATACATATCATTAATGTTAAGTAGATTAGATTTGAGGAATAACGGGGCAGTATGACTTCTAAAGTGGGAGTTGGTAATTGATCTTATTGGCCATTTTTGAAGTTTTACTATTTTGTACAGATAACTCTTACATGTTTTACCCCAAATTACAACTCCATAATTTAGGTATGGAAGTATAAGAGTACAATATAAAGTCCGTTATATACTATAAGGAATAAAATACTTCAGTTTGTTGATGACACCAATATTTCTTGAAATAGTTTTTGATGTACAATTAATATGATTTTTCCACGTCAAATTCTCGTCTACTAAAATTCCAAAAAATGTGGTACTGGTAACTCTATCAAGCTGTGTATTGTTTAGTGAAATCTTTAAGTCGCTTTGTATTTTACTTGTCATAATCTGTGTTTTGACCATATACTACAGTGTGCCCCGGAATAAACCTTACAATCTTTGCGTGTAATTTTAATGGGTTTAACGGATAGTTAGAAAGTATGCAAAATATTGCATTTTATAGCCCTTGAGTTGAACTTTTAAGATACCGTTTGTTTTGTTTTTTCAATCAGTAGTATACAACAAAAGTTATGTTTTATCAAAATTTTTGGTGAATTTTTGTCTGGTAAAATTTCATGATTATTAGCCATAAAGTAGGGGTGTTTCTGGATGGAATAAAAATGGGTCATCTTGGAAAACTTATCATATCTGTCTTATTTTACATCAAATTCGCTTATTATTTCAGCATAAATTAAAGAGAGCATGTGCGTAGTAAATTAGTAAACATTGTTACGGTTGAGTGCACAGATCAGTGACAGTACTCAATAGAGCTTCATTCAATGGGAACTTACAAACTGGTGAAATTGGACCAGCACATTTTACATTCAATTATTTGACAAATCACAACTTTTGTTGTACATTACCGATTCAATTGAAACAAACGGTATCTAAAAGTTCAACTCATGGGCTTTAAAATACAATCGTTACAAACTTTCTGATTATCCGTTAAACTCATGAAAATTGCACGCAAAAATTGTAGAGTTTATTCTTGGACACACTGTATCTGTATGAATCCATGTACATTTAACTGAATTCAAGTTATGTGCATTCATACCTGTTCAATTTATACTTGTTGAATTTTGGATTAAGAAATGTCACCCTTAAGGGTGTTTTGAATAACTGGTCGGTCATGTGTGTGACATTATGCTTGTCTTGGTTCCCTCCCTTCCGGGAAGTTAAAATAAAATTTCAATTACCAAAGAAAGTTTTTTAGCACGTGCTTAACCCTTTTTCCCCCCCCCCCCCCCACCAAGAAAAAAAAAAAAAACAATCAATAAAAAATAAATAAATAAATAAACAAATCCATGTGGCCTAAAAATGCAAACAAATATGCCGCAAACAGTTTTGGCTAGCTGTAAGTTCATCTTTTGCGGTCATTTTACCGCAAAAGTCGTAGAGAGGAATTTGTAACTCGTCATTTTAAAACATGAATGCATGGTGGTCTCATTTTTTAAGTTGGGACCCAAACGCATTACATGTGTGTTTTAGTGAAATATAGCCTCTTCTTATATAAAACCCTCAGGATTTCCAAAAATATGCATCTTAAGTGCATATAAGTATATATCCTGAAAGCTAATTGCATCAGCAATTTCAAAATGTGCATATAACGTCAAGCGTACAGGGTGGCTAAAAGTTATACAGGGTGAGACAAACAAAAATATTGTCAAATTGATCGTAAATTGTTTGACATCCAGACAAAAAATAGGAATTGTATATAAAAAGTCAATGCGTTGATCATAGAGTTTAGCCTATTGCCCATCCATGCATATCAGAAAAAAGTTCATCATCAACGTTGCATACATTATACAGGGTGTTACAAATTTAGGAGTTAATTGCAGCTTTTACTAGTGTTTATATTCAGTAAAGTGTGTCCTGTGCATAAAATTTAGCACATAAGCATTGTATTTAACATTGTTTAACCTGATGAAACAAATATGAATCTCAATTTTGTTATTTGAGTAATTTTAAGATTGATTTAATTGATTAAAATCCTCCTCTTGTTAACAATTGATATAATTAATTTCAACTTTCTACCTCACACCCCAAGACCTCATTAACATCCCCTCTATCATCTTCTTGAACTTAAACGTCCTCTTTTACCTTTTTTACCACTTCTTTGCCCTTATATCCTCCTCTACCTCCTCTTTGATACCAATTCCTCCTCTACCTCCTCCTCCTCTACCTCCGCCACCACCCCTGGCTAACTATGTTTAACGACCCGTAGCAATTACTGATTAAATAATTTATGTTTTTATTCTTCTGGAAATGAAAGACCATTAACCAAGCTTTCAATTGAGCCCCCAAACAAGTACATTTTGGTTACCATAGTGAAAATATACTGAAAAAGAACATATATTCTAGATAATAATGTAACAAAACCACCTTTTATTGGGTCCCAACTTAAAAAATGAGACCTGGTATGAATCTCAAACTTCCAGAAACATCTTAAAAATGCCTCTTTCATTTGTTTTAATCAAGTATCGCCTTGACAGATTTTCATGACATTGGTATCAGTGGAAAGAAGAGACACTATCCTATACTTTAGTAAAAAAAGTGATTTGAAAGGGCTTAGTACCTTGGGAGGTATGTGAAGTAAATCTAAAAATCTAAAACTGGAACTTACTTTGCAACTCTGCGACGTTGTGACCATTACCAATAGTCTTCAACAGGTATCTGATTCATGGAATTAGTCACGTGACAGACGGCTAGTGAGGTCACGAAGTGCTCTGTCCCACGCGCGAGAAAGACTGTAGCGTAAGAGTGAGGGTCGGTTCTCAATTTTCTCTCATATGGCTTCATTGATTCCTCGCTTGTGGTATTGGGCTATTCCAGATAATATGTGCACACCCCCTATAGAGGGTTCCGGAAAT
Organism: Ophiothrix spiculata; assembly: GCA_000969725.1. Classification (NCBI taxonomy): domain Eukaryota; kingdom Metazoa; phylum Echinodermata; class Ophiuroidea; order Amphilepidida; family Ophiotrichidae; genus Ophiothrix; species Ophiothrix spiculata. Next base: position 13,140 of record JXSR01S006297.1, read on the forward strand.
CCAGACTTATTTTCTAGCTAGAGACCCTATAGGGGGTTTTGGAAATCCGTATTTTTTTTTCAAAAAAGTTATTGGAAATCCACACCCCATACAGAGGGTTCCGGAAATCCATACTTATTTTTTAGCTAGAAACCCTATAGAGGGTTTTGGAAATCCGTATTTTTTCCTAAAAAAATTATTTCAAAAATGTGCGCAAAAAAATGGTGCAAATTTTGATTTATTTTTCTAAATTTGAAACAAATGATCAAGAAATTTGTGCCAAATTAGAGTCAATTTTCAGAGAAAATTTCAATTTTTGCATAACTTTCGACTCAAAATTTGGGGAATTCAAAGTTGGTATATGGATGGGTCCCTTTTTCTTGATAATTGGTTTATGCATGGGTGGTACTTCGAAACAGTTTTTAAGACAAAGAAAGAAATGATAACAACGGTTGTTATCATTTCAAGTTATTATTTATTGATTTTTTAAAAATAATTTAGGGTGTTACAGGTTTAATTTTGTGCAGTGCAATGTGTGTACATGTACCATATAGATAGTTTGAGACCAAAAAGAGATAACTTTTTCCGCTTGTTTCCATGCTCAGTCATTAAGCCTTAACAAATAAATTGTTCGTTTGCCTTCCAGTGGAAAAATTAAAATTTTGGGTCGGGCGGTTGGATTATCTTTTTTTTTTTACTCTGCAAATATATTTTAAAGAATCATTCTATGGATTTTGTCGCCTATACCAAAAAATGCAGGACTTATAACATGATGTAAGAATGTATCACCCCCCCCCCCCCCCCCCCCACGTAGATTGGCATTGGACATATGATGTGCTGTGCCATGTCAAAGTATTAAGGCGATCACCCGGGGGCGATCACTGATGTATACAACCACATATTTTTTAAATCTGTGATACAACAAGTAAGTAGGCCTAGACTCAACCCGGCAGTTTATAATATTCTAAGTGGTCTCAAGATTGTTTTAATAAGATTGAAACTTTTTTAAAGGTAGTCATCAGCATACCAAATCTTTAATATCATGAACCCGGTTGAACCCTTCGCTATGCACAAAATTCATACAAATTCCGGGGTAAATCCATTCCCTTCTTTAATATACCCATACCCATGTAGACCCCTATACCCCGGGCCGAATTTTACATCCATGCATTCATTAGTATTCGTGAGCTATAAATAGATACAATTACAATACCCAGTGTAACCATACATGCATAACCATATTGTGCAATGTACCATATAGATAGTTTGAGACTTGTGTAAACAAAGTTTTTGGTGTAAACTATTTAAAAACTTTACAGCAAGTGAATTCTGTCTTGTTGGCATAGAAATTAGCTCTGAAGCTTGATTTGAATTATAAAATACATAGGACTATTGATTCGAGAAGTACAAATACCATGTTTTAAATAGGCTCAGAAATTATAGGTTTACATAACATTTTAGTAAATTTAATACAAATAAAAGCCTTTTCAGCTCTGAACCAGAGCTATAGCATAGATGGCTGCGGTGTTGTGAATAAACCTAAATGCGTGGATCTACGATTTTTCTGTTTTCAAACAATTCAAACGGACAAACAAAATAATGAGAATTATTATGTTTCGTTATTAATTGTTTTCTCGAAAAGATTGCGCTTATTTGATCATTCGATATGGAAAACAATTAGGCCTATATCTTTATTTGACACATAGGTTTATTTAATGGTTATGTAAATATCCACCATCTGATTTTCAACTTTCAATGCATGTACTACCAGTTTAGTCTAGACGTTTCCTTCACGACCTTTTACGAGAAATTTGGAAGGGAATCATATATACAAATCACAAATCAATTGATATAAATATAATTGATATCACGAAAATAGTTCATAATTGAAATTTATGAATGAAATGATTTGCAGTTCACACAACCTTTCATACTAAAAATAGATCCTACCATCAAAATGTTGTTTTTTTTTTTGTTTTTTTGCAAGATATGGTGATCCTGTGTAAAACACATGAACTTTCAAATACAAAATTCATGTTTAGGTCCCAGATTTTTAAAACTTGAATCTTGTGTTCCTGGGATGACACGTAGGCCTAATCAGTGATCACCAAGGAAGTTATAGCTTCCTTGGTGATCACACATTTACTCTGACTGGTTATTTTTTTTATTCCAGTACGTATGTTCAAAAAATAAATAGTTGCAGTCATGATGTTTACAAAAGAGATAAACAATTATCAACAGTGACTCTCAAACTGATTTCTGTCTGTAACACTTGTATTTATTGGACATGTGTACCTGTACGGTAATGGCCTTTCTTGGCAGTTGAATACTGAACTTTTCTGTAGTGTTTTCTTTTTTGGATGCATACAAAACATATATTGATTATATGATTTTCAAGAGCTATGATTTTCATTCCGATATATGCCTATATGGATCAGACGACGACGACATTTATTTATTACAATAAATTTAATGTAATACAATTTAAATTTATTGTAAAATCATTTAATTTTAAATAAATAAATAACAAATAAAGTCATATAAGAAAATTAATGAAATGATCAGTATTTGGTTCCCGGCTTGAGGGGGGATACTCCACTTTGGTCTGAACGGGGGTGTGCGGCTGGGACCGTGGAAACGGTCAGCATGGTCAGGTCACTAAACTGATTTCACTGGAATTGAATGCATTACATCAGCCATGATCAACAAAGTGAAGTTGCAATAATTTCCCTCAACACATACTCATTTTATTGCATTTTTAGGAAGTATATAGGCCTACTTCCAAGTACTAACCAATAATATCCATAACAATTTTTGTTGAATTTGAGCATTTGTAGATTTGAGCATTTATAGTAGCAAATGCAACTGCCTGCGCTTTGAATTTCTCATTCTCCAGAAAATGAGAAATTCAGTGATAG
>JXSR01S006299.1:0-10241 GCA_000969725.1 Ophiothrix spiculata
ATAAATTATATATAGTAATCAAGCCAATTTGTTTGGAGTCATATTGTCACATGTAGCCGTAAGGTGCGTTACAAATTCGGGAACGCTAGCACTAGTTTAAGGTATAGGCTTCCGAATTCGGCCTGAGTGCCTCATATAGTATATGAGGCACGAGTTGAGTGCAACATCTGACATCTCTTAGAACTTGACCGATAGGATCTGTCTTGATCGTAAAACACGATCCGATTCACTGCAATTGATAATCTTGTTCAACGGATCGTGCGGGGAACTATACAAATTCAGTGGAGAAATTCACATGACTTTGCCCAATGACGCACTTTGTTGATCTTGGTTTCATGTCTTTCGCTGATAGCAAATCTTTTTCATATGTTATTATGCCGATGGAGCTCTATAAAATCGGGTACCAATTGCTCGAGAAACACAAGCCAAAAAGAGTAAAGCCTATCACATAAAGGCCATTTGTGCATAAATTGAAAAATACAGATGGTCCTTGAACAAACATAAATGTTTTAATACATATTAATGAAAGGAACCTTTTTGAATTAAATTCATGAAAATTGCACTGTTCTGATCAGAGAAATCAAACGGAATGTTTCGTTTGTTTACATAGCAACGGTTTGTAAACATATCTTCAAACATCATTTTTGTGTGATTAACAACTTCGGGAAGTATTTATAATAAGTAAATTTATTATAAATATCCTTTGTCATGTTTGTGGAGGGTTGCAGTTCGTATTTGATAGCTATGATCATTTTTGGGGATATTGGGTATGTGCACTTATGCGCAGGTTTTATTGCAGAGCTTGCTTCTTGCTGTGGTGCCAATACCACAGCCAGATATTTCGGGTAAGGTACCAAGGATCGCCGATTGTTGACACTGCGTGCTCACTGAAGAACGTGTAGGTAAAGGCAAAAAACATCATCCAGATTTCATCTTAATTGGAAATAAATTGATATTAACTGTCAAAATGTGAGATTTTTAAGATAAAAACATTAAGGAGGCACATGCCATATGCCAACAGCGGTTTTCACATATCGGCCATACTCACGAAAATGACTACACCTGAGTTGGAAAAATCGAAAAAATGAAGTTTCATAAAAACGTCTTCAATTAACTTTTTTTATAAGCTACAACCATGGAAATCTGTGTTGAGACACTTAGTTGGTCATGTTTAAATTTACTCCCCTCTCCCCCAATGTTGACAGATACCATGTTATTAAATCATTTGTTATACCTCTCAACATTGTTTGATTGGGGCCGGGAAGGATATGATTTTGTAAAGGGTTAAACCTGAACATACAACTTTCTTAGAAAATGATCGTCCAAATTCAGCCAAAGTTAGAAGAAAAATTAGCCTGAAATATACCCCCGTGTACCAACACAAATTTTCCATGATTGTAGCATATCAAGTATCATGGAACCACATAAGTTATGAACACCACTATTCTTATATTTTTATGCCTCCGCCAGAGGCATTATGTTTTCTGGGTGGCTAGTAATTTGCGCTAAAAGTTTTGGCGCAAAATATGCAAATTTAGTCGTTTTTTCAGCAGAAAATATGCGATTTTTTGAGGTCGGCCGTGGTCGGTTGTCCGTCCGTCCGGGCTTGTTTCTCTGAAGTGGTGAGGCGTATAGCAATGCAAGTCGGTGGAGTGGTGGTAAGGGTGGCTAGTAATTTTCTCTAAAAGTTTGGCGCAAAATATGCAAATTTAGTCGGTATTTTAAGCAGAAATTATGTGATTTTTTATGATTTTAGGGACTTAAAAATTATCCGAAAGGGGTAAATTTCTAAATTCCACCCCTTCAAAATGTTTACCCAACCTTATTTTGATTTGCGCATCACATATACGAAAATCGGCCATTTAATTAACGAATACGATGCGTTTTAAGATGGCGCTCTTACATGTAATCCTATGGAATGTCCGTGGATAAACTTGGCCATATCTCCTAAACGAAGCAGAATTTTATTCCGACCATATCTCCGAAACAGCATGCCCTACATTAATGATATTTGGTGACTGGGTAGACCTGGAGCTGAACTGGATCCAGCAACAATTTCGGCGCAAAATATGCTGATTAAGTACCTAATTTATGCATAAAATGGTTTAAATGACATATTTTACAAACCGTGCACCCTACATTCATGAAATTTGGTGGGTAGGTGAGGATAGAGCTGCGCTTGTGCCAGCTGCAATTTGAGCGCAAAATATGCTAATTAAGTATCTAATTTGCATAATTTATGCATAAAATGTTGCTTATTTTTCAACTTTGTCGGATTTCAAAGGTTAAGGTGTCAAATTGTTCGTCATGGACCAGCGATCAAAAGTGTCAATGGTGACCCCATCGTCCGACCTTTCCCTGGGGGTCAAAGGTCAAAAGAAAGGTCAAATTTTCAACTTTGTCCGATTTCAAAGGTTTGGGTCAAAGGTCAAAAGAAAGGTCACATTCTTCTTAGTCCGATTACAAATGTGTAAGGCGGAGGCATGGTGATCGACACTGTGTCGAGAACCGCGCGGCCCGAGAACCGCGTATTCTAGTTTCAAATTTAGCATATAAAAGAATAGGAAGAGCTGTCAAACAAGTGCCTGTCCTGTCCTTTTTGAGGCAACAATTAAAAATAATGTTGCTTAATTACTTCGAGGAGCAACCTAAAATTGACATAAGAAATAAATTCATGGATCTTCATAAATTTCACAGCGTGGGTTTGGAAAATCACCAAATTCGTAAAAAGCGTGTAGATTGGGATATTGCGAGTATTCCGCGTGTATTTATAAAAGCGTAAAAAAATAAGAAGAAGCGTGTACTTTGTATCTTTCACTATTTGAATATGAGCATATTTACTTAATTATTTCAAGCAAAACACAGAAATTTTCAAACCAAAGAACGAAATATCGCTACTGGCGTCATTTTCATGAGAATGGCCGATATGCCAATATGTGTCCACCTCTAATACCAGACTGATCTACATCTGCATCTATTATTATTCTCATCAAAGCCTGTACAGCATCCGGATGAGGGTACATGTGGTGCAGTGTTTTTAGTGGTCGCCGTTTTCCCAGGCTATCACAAAGTTAGTGTACAAACTAACCTTATAAATGGCTAGCTTCGATGGATGGCTCCCTTTAACTGCTCTATTGCTGGCAGTTCAATGATGTTTTGGGGGAGCGCATCCCAGTCTCTAAGTGTTCTTGGAAAGAAGCTGTGTTTTCATTATAATTATTTCAGTACAGGCGGATCGTACAGTATTAAAAGAATTTTTTCTGTACGCCGGGTTTTTTGAAAACAACGCTTGTTGTTACTGTGTTTTTCGTGAAAGTCAACTCGTTTACACACGCTTTACAGGGCATGATTGGTCTAATTCCAGCAAAGCTTGTGAAGCGCCGATGATCGCGCACATTACGCTAGAGTTACACGATGCTAGTTTCTTACAGGGGTTATGAGAAAAATACACCCTTTCATGCAGTATCAAAATCTCCAATTTGATTTTGTGAGTGAAAGTAATCGGAATACACACCTTTAAAGTACATTTACTATACTCTATCAATCTTGAATATGCAACAAGCCGCTGATTAACACACATAAATCAATATGACCATACACGGAAATAAATTAGTCCGTACTATTCGAATCATAACAATGTACCAAATCATATTGAATATTCAACTGAACTTTTGTCCATGTAGTAGCAACAAAATTAACCAAAAATAATACCAAAATCATGAAAGGTTTATGTACCAAATGTGTACCGCCGCGGCAAAAGGGTCCAGTTGTCGACTCCTACATGTTGCTCATGGAAGCATATCTGATGTATACAAATACCATACATTAGATATGCTACAAGGAGCAACATGTACGACCCGACAACTGGACCCTTTTGCCGCGGCGGTACACAAATGTAGTGATTTGGTCTTAATCAATCCTAATTGAATCATTGTACACAATACAAAAAAAAGTTTACAATGTTGTAGAATACAAGGGATATGCTTTGTATCTCGTAACAGAGTCTGATTGCTTGTTGCATACTTCAAAGTTTATAGAGTATAGTATTACTTGGCAATCTTCAAAATTTGGGTGAAATTCTTATGAATATTACCGCAATCCATGGTGCAATCAAACTTATGCTATCCTTTATCACGTGGAGAATACCCAAGATGGCGTCAACTGCGCAATTTGCAGGGCACAAAACTGGGAAGGTATAGCGTAAGCGTCAGCGATACTTGTTTAGGGTCCTGACGATGCAGTACGCAGGAAAACAGTACAGGAGTACATGCCGAATGTTCGGAGAATTTACCGATCAGCTGTGATCGATAAATTTGCCAATTAAATTTGCATTGTCTGTATATTACTATATTTACCGATAATCAATCTAAAAGTCAATATTTCAGTCGTGTAGACTGCACAAGGCATTCTGTAAATCATGATGATGATTTTAGCAATGGTGATGATCATGGTTATGGTCATTTCAAAAATTAATGATCTTTGTTATATGCATGTATGAATAGGCCAATATATTGATAACTTCATTGTGATATCTGATTTGGTCTGTCCTTTTCAGGTGCAACCCAAGGTGTACTGCAAGATGTGAATCTACCCGACAGTGCAGGGGGATACAGCTACAGAGACAGTGCTAGAGTCAATGCTGTGACCAGAAATAGGTTCATATACTGGTATGTAGGTTTCTTTTATTTTGAATGATCAACCATAACTGATCCAGATCTGAATAAATCCTAGTCTAGAAAATCACGAAAATGTGCAAGTCCAAGTCCAAACTAGTCATAGATTGGGATGTGTATTGGCAAAATTGCTGCCCAGGCAGGGCCCTACTAGTGACGGCTTGCTTTATCAGGTTTAAGGAGTGGGAAGTCCCTTGTTCGAATCCTGGTGAAACATCACATTTTACCTCTCCCATTTGGAAGAGTTACGATGGGAACAGAAGAAGGTAAGAAATCTATTAGGGTAAGTTTGAAAGATTTATTCAAAATGAAGCTGGTGCAAAATATTAATCATCTTCAAAGGTTTTGCTTTTGAATATGAAATATTGACATGTAGAATCTCAATTAACCTTTTGATTCCTTTGCAGGCGTTCCTCTCAAGACACTGTAGAGCTAGTTGAGTTATCCCTCGATCATAACCTATCAGGCAATGCAGTACGACTCCGCTTCCCTGAGGCACCCATCTTGCCCAAGGTCTCCATACATGAGACGCATTCACACGTAGTTATTCTCGTTGCTACGATACACAGCGTGCATAGACTGGTGGTACCGCATCCCAACAAATTACACAGAATGGTAAGATTTAGCTTGGCCATAGATTGTAAGATTTAGGCTTCAACAGTGGCGTAACCAGAAGGGGGCAAGGGGGGGGGGAGGGGCAATTGCCCCCCTGAAAGAAGCCTTGCCCCCTTCTTTGCCCCCCTGAAAAACTTATAGGTCAGATTGAAATTACAAAGTACACTCCTTTTTAGCATACATATCATGCCCCAAAATGGTCTATTTTTTCACTCCAGTGCCATCAATTCATACTAAATTACTATCTTTTTTCGTAATTGTAGCGCGCACATCAAGGATAAGGTGGTTCTTGTTTTACAAAAGTCTGAAAAGTTAGGGTCTCACCCCTTAAATTTGTTCAGTTGCATGAAAAACTTACCCTGTAAGATTTTCAGAAAAATTGCAATAGCTCAACGCCTCAAAGATAGACGCGGTTAACGATGACTCAGCAAAAAATGTGGTCAACAGTCATTTTCCAGTATTTCAAGGGGTTGTGTTTTCAAAACAGTGTCTCTGAATGCTTATACTTGTAAATTGTATTAACAGTAACTAGTTTAACAAACTAATAACAACAGATGTCAGTTATGTTCTTCTATTATTGTTTTAAACTCAAGCAAACATGACATTTTGTACCGCAAGAACCCCCTAATCCTATTTGTCCGGCATTTTGGAACGATTTTAGGTTGGTATATTTTCAAAATGGAGTATTTTCTGATGCTCAATCTTTGGAAATGGAATAACAGTCTCCAATTTAATGCATAAATAGTAAAAGATTTCTTGTAAATATATTCATTGTTGTTTAAAATTCCACAGAACATGGTCTATGTGGGTCAAGTTGCTCTTGAATGCTGTTCGTTCGGCGTTTTTAGTGCAAGTTTCTCAGGGTAATTTTTTTCTAAACAGAGCATCACCTGATGCTAAATCTTTGTAACTGAATTGGCATCAACTAAATAGTTGAACATAAAAATAAACAAGCAATGCCTGTTGTGCCCTTCCATTGTTGTTTTAAACTCAACCAAACATTTTATGCTGCGATAACGGTACATTGTAATTACATATCGTAGGATTCACTTCATGCTAACGCTAAAGACCCATGCATTATGCAAGTTGGATGTCATAGCCCCTGACTTAATATTCTTACTAAGTTTGTTATATTATACAAGATCTGGCATCTCCCCCTCTATCTATGAGCTAGGCCAACCTATCAAGCATGTCGAACTCTAAAAAAGGAGGAAAATGAACCTTAATTATATTCTTTCTTTGCATAAATATTTAAGCTGTATGTCCAAAGACATTTGCTTGGGCTATTTATTATTGGTATTGGTCTGATATTATGCTGCAAATATTAAAAATCAATGACTTACCTTTCATATTATTTTTCTTGTCTCCTCCAGGAACCATATGGCAGTGAATCCTCCACCCCGTCCATATTCGCTGATGTCTCCCTGGCGCAGTTCAGAGAATCCACCAACTTCTATGCCATCAGCCATACCGCATCACAATCCTACGAGTTCCATGCCAGCGCTTCATGGCTGACCCATGAAGGAGAAGCGCTGTTTGCCTTAGCAACCAATGTCGGGAGTGTGGTGCTAATCAAACTTGCTCCCATGGGAATACAAGGTACTGTCTGTTTCTTTGAAATTTCCGAGGGGAGGGGGGGTTAATGCTTTTATTGTCAAGCCTTTTATCAACTATGTCATCGACTAAAGCATCTTCACAAACTGTCGACAAAATCTTCCCGTATGAGATATGATTCACAAAAACAGGTGCAGAGAATATTTGAGATAATGCTTAACAATTTATCCTTGTATTTTAATGATCTTTTTCTTTTTGCATCAATTTTCGATTGAGTATATGAACATCCATTTTAATATTTTTAATGTATCTGTGATGTTTGTATACTGTGAACAAGCTAGACGCACAGTAGAAATCAGCCAGAGCAAGATTAGGGTTTTTTACCGTATTTGTAAAATGCCCATGCACCAGTAAAGCACCTCTAAACCACCCTATGTTTGTAATATAAAGCCTCAAGTCATTAATATGCATGCACATTTTCTTTGATTTCTTAAAATATCTCAGTATTTCTAAGGTAGTAATGTTGGTAACTTTTGAATTGACAATATTTCATAACAATATTTTTTGTTTGCCAAGGTATCGTGACTCAGCATGAATTAAGACAGGCATCAGTAATGCAACGATTATGGACAGGCCTGGTTCCTGCTGTCATGAGGTTAGTGTGGCATATACAAGGGGGTGTCAAAATGTTTTAAACTTTACCCAGAAGAAAAGGACCTATGTCAATGAAATTTTGTCAGAATATGGCAGGTCCTTATAATATTAAGCCTGCAAGTGAGTCCCGGTTTTTTCGAGTCCTGTTTTGCTTTTTGGTCCCAAATTTGCCTACTCGAAACCCGAAAAACAGTGCATAAGTTGAGTCGCCAAATTATCATTACCAAAATATTCCAATAATCATTTCACTGGCCGCCATAAGTTGCTAAATGACCTTAAAAATGATCAAATATCAAAATCTACTTCGAAAAATAGTCGCAAACTTTATCAAACATGCGATGTCTCTTGCAGGAAGATCGCCGATTTCTCTATGTTTTGTTACAAACATCGCAATCTGTTAACTATTTTTTGCATCTGTTGAATGTTCGTCAACAGATGGCGATGTTCACGGTTATATAACGGTGCTATCATACTTGTCAGACATGCGCAATCGTGATTGTAACTAGTAACCTGTCTCAAAATGGCGACTCCACGAAGCAGCGAAAATAATATTACCACATTAAACGTCGATTTATGTAAGTTCCCCGATTTAAGTCCCACCCGTAATTTGAATAAAATCTGAGGTAAAAAAATGGTGGGGCTATACACGCGTCAGTATGGTATTAAAACAGATGTTTTTAAGCCTGAAATTTGCCCTACAGTATAGTGCAAAGACTCGAGTGTAACTTTTGGTACTTGTGCACTACTTCCGTGTTTCCGACTGGTGCCTTTTCAACTTAAATTTTGAATCTTTAAATACGATTCGAGTCCCGGGTACCCGTTCGAAAATAAAATACGAGTCCCTGGAGTGAAAAAACCCGAAATCTGCAGGCTTATGCTTACCTTATATACATTATGGTGCAAAAATGGTCTCATGTAGTTATAACCTGTATTGAAACAAATTCAGACATGTGGAGTGATTTAGGCCCTGCACTTACTGTAAAGCATGAAAATTTCGCTAGCATTTTAATTTCGCTAGTATCACAATTCGCTAAATTAAAATGCCGCTAAATTAATTGTTTACATAGCATTGAATAGCAAGATGATTCAAATTAGTGAAATTAAAATGCACCCAAAAAGTGAGGGTTTCCAAATTCGCTAAATTTTAATGCCGTGAAATTAAAGTGCTTTACAGTATACTGAACATTACAGTGCCCAGAAAATCTATGATGACACGCTCAAGTTTAGTTTTGATACCATGATATAGAGTGGAGTCTCCTCTTTCCATTGATAATAGAATCAGTCGATGAATGGCATCACAATGACGTGATAAAACATGGCCGACCTGAAATGTTGGTTTTCTCCAAAATACAAAACAGAATTTCTTCAACAGAAACTATCTCTAAAATAATGGTCTTGGATAGTCAGGTTAAAGTTGGAGAAATGCATTACTTTGTGCAGTGACTATATAATTGGTCCTCATAATAGATTTCCGTTCCCGGCTATATTTCTTCTGGGTAGAGTTTAAAACTTGTTGACACCACCTCGAAATTGTGAATTTTGTGACTTTTTCAGGTGCAGTAATTTTCAAAATATTACTATATACAAAGCTATCAGCAAATTTTTCAAGTATTCAGAGGATTTATTTTTGTCAGTTTTCAACAACAGAAAAAGTCAAAGTAAAAGTTGAAAAAACATCTGTAAATGTTTTCAGAATTGCATGTATTCTGTGACAAGAATTGAGACATAAATTAATAAATTTTGGCTTGTATTCTTAGTATCAATACATCAAAAACACCATCCATGGTATGACAATCAACATTTTCAACAATTATAAGATGATAATAACATCACTATTTTCTCAAGAAATATTAAATGCTTTTTATTAGCTTCAGTGAATAGTAGCAAAAGTATTAATATGGAATGATAACGTTTCTTTATTAATTTTGATGTGTCTGATTCCACAGGCGAGGCCAAGAGACCATTGACACGACGTTGAGTCTTATCATGCATCCAGTTGGCCAAGATATCTTGATATCATGTATATGCAGAGATCATAAATTGAGGATGTGGTCGTGTAAGGTTGGTATTGCAGTTGTAACTCTCAAAGTAAATGCTTAAACTATTTAAAAGTGTATATTTCTAGATGCAGGTTAACCTCCTGAATATGATTGTGACTAAGGCCAAAAAAATTTTAGCTAGTAGTTTATACGTTTTTATAGGTATTGTAAGGTAAATCTATGATAAATTTGGCTTTATTTTGTCTCAAGTATTTATTTTATTTTTCAAATCTTTATTAATTTGCTGTTGTGAAGCCATTTTGTGGGTCGTTTTTTTTTTTTTCTTTTTCTCAGATATGCTTTTTCCGTTTTTCACTTCAAATTCCGCGATTTTCACGGAAAATCTGCAACGCGGAGGACTTCAGAATTTAATTGTGACCTACCAACTGTTCCACATTTTGAGGGACAATCTGACATTCTGCTAATTAAAAAATAGTCATGAAATCTGAGATGTCCCTCATTTTGTCATTTAGCTTACTGTGTTTTTTACTATGCATGCCTTTGTTATGTTCCTCATTCCAAAGCTGGATGTCCCACATTCTGGGATTCAGGCTTTGGCAGGTCTGTAAAATGTGTGTTGGTGAAGCAGGTAGCGTAGCGGTAATTCCTTCGCTTTGCACCAATGAACCCAGGACTGTTGTGGGTTTGATTCCCGGTCTCAGCGCTGTATGTGCAATTGGTTGCCAGTCCAAACTTGCTTCCGCAG
>JXSR01S006299.1:13417-23494 GCA_000969725.1 Ophiothrix spiculata
ATAAAATTTACCAGCTATTTTGAGAAAAAAAGGTTCATGCAAAGGTCACGCTGGAATTCGCCATATGCAAATATTTTGAACAGATCCTTGTCTTAAAGAATGCTGTTTTGTCCGTATTTATTGACAAAAAAACACAAATGATCATGTAATTACCATTACTATAACAAAATCATTTCATTATTTCTAAGGGGACACAACAAGACTCAATCACCGGTTCTGTCTGGTTGCTATTGAACTGAACATTAGAACATTAGGAACTGCCAGTTAAGTTTTGAATCAGCTCCTGAGGAATTGTTTTTGTTTTTTCAGATTTTGATTTTGCAACCCACTTTGGAAGATGGGCAGTGGCGATTTCTTCACATCGCATCTGTTGAAGGCGGCAAAGATAGCACCCTAATTGATTTTGGGCTCTCTATGACACACATTTGGGCTGTTTGGAGCACCCCATCCGGGGAAACTGTTGCTAAATTCAAAGCATATGAAGGGTAGGTAGTTAGATTTGGGCTCACTATGACACACATTTGGGCTGTTTGCGGCACCCTATCAGGGGAAACTGTTGCTTTTGCTAAATTCAAAGCATATGAAGGGTAAGTTGTTAGTTTTGGGCTCTCTTTGACACACAGTTGGGCTGTTTGGGGCACCCCATCAGGGGAACTGTTGCTAAATTTAAAGCATATGAAGGGCAAGTTGTACGATTTGAGCTCGCTATGACAACGTTTGGGGCACCCCATCAGGGGAAACTGTTGCTAAATTCAAAGCATATGAAGGGCAAGTTGTACGATTTGAGCTCGCTATGACAACATTTGGGCTGTTTGGGGCACCCCATCAGGGGATCTGTTGCTAAATTTAAAGCATATGAAGGGTAAGATGTTATTTTTGGGCGTGCTATGACACATTGGGCTGTTTGGAGCATGCCATCAAGGGAAGCTTGCTCAAAGCAAATGAAGGGCAGGTTGTTAGTTTTGGGCTCTCTATGACAAGCATTTCGCTGTTATGAGCACCCCGTCTGGGAAAACTTGTTAAAAGAAAGAGATAGAGAGGCATTTACTTAACATAGGGATACAATATTACATAGTCTTGTTACTGAAACCTGAGCAATTTTGTTTTCTGCTGATTTTGCTTGCACAATAACAAGAAAAGTTGGTAGTGGAAGTGTGAGTTAAACAGGAATTTCTATAAGAAACACTAGTTCCAGCTTTGGGGTATTGAACTTGGTGTTAAAAGTCACCTTTGAATGAAGAGGAATTACAAAACCAATGATAAATATTTGAAGGAAAACAAATGATAATTATTCAAAGTGTGTATAGGGCAGTGTGAACAAGAATGAACCCATAATTTTTTTGTCACTAGTGTGCTAGCCACTGTTGGTAAAAAATGCTCATATGTGCGTTCTGGTATTAGCAAAACCCAAGTTTTTGAGTCAAACATGAAGGGGTTTTGAAATCCAGATAATTGGTCAAAAATGGGTACTGGACAATCAGGGGTTTAATACTTAGCTCGTCACAATACTGACTACGAGTGCATGTAAATTATAGAATTAAATTGCAGGTGATTTTATAGTGCACTACGCGGTCCCCCTGACTTGTAATTCCACATGGCCTCAGCACACTTTACAGAGCAGTTCTAATCATTGGGTTAAATCACTACCTGGACTCCCTGGGGCCAAAGGGCTTACTGCGGCCTACATATTGGCGCAACCCTAGCTTGATCAATTCACACCCTCATAGAATATACAGTTTTCACACACTCAGCTCCCAGCTGGACTCGAACGCGGAACGATCGATATCTTATGTTTAACAGTCCGAGAACTAACCGACTGAGCTAGTGAGAACTATGAAAGAACTATGATAACTATGAATCTTGTACATGGAATCGACAGCTTTACATCCTCTTGAAAGGAAGACAATCTCTCTTGAATCATTTACCAAACTGTAAATACGTTATATGAAGGGCAGAAGATCTGGAATTTCTGACCCAGTGCTCCCACCATGCAAGGTAGATTTCAAGATTCTATTCCAGTAAGTGCCTTTACTGGGAATGGAACCCAGGTCCAACGTGTTTTGTGAGATTGTCAACCACCTCATTACAGTGCTCTTCCCCATAGTGTCGTTGTTCATTGCTTCACAATGTAGATAAGAGATAACATAAAAATATTGTTTCTTGTGTTGTTTCAGTGGTGGCCCAGGTGGTGAAGGCTGGAATCCTGTGTTCCTGACCAATGCTCATTCCAGTGATCTTCTTGTACCACCATTCCTGGAACCTAGGGTAAGTCCAAGACCACGGAGTAAAAACCAAAGGGGTGTTGATCATGTGCTAAGTTCTTAAAAACTTTAAATTCAAGTTTCAAATCAATTTTTTAAGGCCAAAAAATGAAACAAATCTTTTTTCTGTAGCATTCTGAAAATTGCAATGGGGAATGCATTTTTTAATTTTTGTTGTAACAATTCTTGAAAAAAGCATTGCGCACTATGTTTTTGCCAGCTGATTGCTCAATGCATCACCTTTTCCCAATTTGTGTGTTGAATATTGGCAAAAATACAAGGTGTATCAAAATTCTTTGTACCCTGATCTTGTATACATTTCGGAATATTTTTCACAATGACGAGAATATATTTTGATAAAAATACTTAAATATTCACTTTTTGTGTAGTTTTAACTTGTCTAAGAATTTTATTTCATGGCAATAGCATGTTGCATTCAAAGGTTACATGCTTTTAAAGAAAGATAGTGGTTTTGTCGAAATGCGTGTGTTTGAGCATTGAATTGATTTAACCCTCCTGACGGATACATTATACCTTTGGATTATTTTTCTGCTGCATAAAAATGCAAAAACAACTGACCCTGGACATTTTAGCAATTATAAATAATCCATTGCAGTCATTCTTATGAAAAAAACAGATGGGACTAAGATAAGCCGTCAAAGTTCAGGTGTGGGGCAGGTTTGTGGTTGTCACTGCGGATAATTTCAATTTGTTATTTTGAAAAATATCAAAATACACTTGAGCTGAACCTTACAAGAAATGTTAAAAGTGTCATCATAATTCTGTAAAAGCAAAAACACCCATGAAATTCTGATATTTAGAAGTTTTGTAGCAAAATTGTGATTTTTCACATTTTTTTTTCGAAAAATCACAATTTTCAGATTTATGACGTCATAAATACGTAACATCTTGATCGATTTTATTATTTTGTCATGAATGGATAGAATAGACCCTTAGCTATACTATGGTTCTAAATAAGCCCACTTTATGGTTGTCAATATCGAAGATATACAGGAACATTAACCACCCTTTTTGAACACCATGTGACAGGAATGGTATATGTGTAAATCTGCAATCATCCAATAAATGACTATAACTCTTTGAAACAGTGTTCAATTGCCTTGAAACTTTCAGAGTAAAAATATGAGATATTCTGCTACTAAAAACTTTCTAATTGAAAAGCTTTTTCTATTTTTAATATTTTTTTAAAAATAAAACACCTCGGGGTACAAAGAATTTTGATACACCCAGTATAGTCTAGTTCAAAAGTCAAAATGGATCTGAACTGAAGTTTGGGTGTTTTCAGAGTAGTCTGATGATACCAGTACTAAGCTTTTTCGGGAATATTTCTTTCTAGTGGAGACGCAAATTGTAAGTTTTCCTATTCCCGTGCGATTTTTATGACGATGCTCTAGAACAAATCTTAATGGCCAGAGGAAACATTAAATTAACAGAAAATCTTTGGTGGCAAAATTGTAGTCTGTTAAGAATGGAGATATGAGCCATTTTCAAAATGGCACCCAATCAAACGATAAAACTGAGTAAAGCATAAGAGCGTGAGAGTGACACGGCATATTAACCAGTATTTTACATGAAATAATCTTGAACTTGACTGTAAATAGTTTGTAAATGGATGCTATTACCAATTCCGGGGTGTTAAGGGATCTAAATGGAACGCTTTTGGTACGTTCGTTTTCATATCGTCATTAATTGCTTTTAAAATACTTGAAAGTGCTTTTAGTATGTGTCTGAACAAATGTAATTAATGGAAATGATAGTATATCATTACTTATCGTTTTAATATAAATCATAAAAGAATTTAAGACACATCTTCCAGGTAAAAAAAGAAAAAAATAATAATTATAAGAAAGTCGTATACAATGTTTAAAAACCTAAACAACTTATTCGACATAAGAGAGTCATCTTTTTTTGTGAGGTATGTGTAAAATTATTATGAATTTCCATGATAAAGCAAAACATACACAACATAGATCCTTTGCGTGAATTCCCTGGGATATATCCATTAAAACGTGAAATTAAGGTCAATGTTTGAACAACGGTAAACACACGTATTTGGTTGTTTAGGCGTTTCAATTTCATTTGTATTCAAACGTATGTCGGTGCTTCAATGAACAAGCAAGAGTGATCTGATGCCAATTCTTATCAACCTAATAGATCAGCCCAATTTCAAGTCATCGTTCCAAACAGACCTGTCTGTTGATGATAAACATTCAAACGTAGGAGAACAAACGAAGTTTGAGCGATGAGAAAACCAGATTGGTCGAAAACCTGCTCTACCAGATCTAGCGTACTATTTTTGTACTCATGGTTTTGATCACCGCTATACTTTCTACGAATTGCGTATCGGTTTTGACAGATAAGACGTTCCAATGTCTTCCAATGTCTTTAAAGACGATCACCAGGAGAAAACGGAAACAGGGCAAGAACCAATTCTGTATCACATTACTGACAAAACACAAATAAAGAAAACAGTGCAACGTTGATACAACTCATGTCACATGAACAGACCAAAGCACAAACAACTTACCGGTTACTTCTCAAAGAAGGTCATAGAAAAAGCAAGAGACGATGGTCGAAGTTTGAACTATAGAAGTTGCATGGGGAAACAATAGTGAAGCAACGCACAAAGACGTAACCCACCTACAAAGTCATCAGGGAAGAGCAGGTACTAAGTTGCTACTTATATATACATGCCATCAACGCAACAACTGATGGTGCAACAAGTATCGACATCTGCTCACCAGATACAGACGTTCTGATTACTTGAACTTTGCTTAGACTTTAAGCGGATCTTCCAAACAATATTAGGCTCGTCACTGGGATTGGAGAGAACAAAAGGACCATTAATCTTCGTCTAATCTATCAGGCTTTGGGCCAAAGAGAAGCAGCAGCTCTTCCTGGATTCCATGCAATAATTGGTGCTGACATATCCAGGAGGTTTTGCAGGCAAAGGCAAACTAACATTTTGGATAACATTCAAAGACGCAAGCTATAATATAATCACCGCTTTCACAGATCTTGGAACATCAGACACACCAAGGAATGAAACGATAACAACCTTAGAGTCCTTCGTGTGTGTCGCATGTTCTCGCCAAAGTCAACCATAGCACAAGTAGAAGAACTTCGATAATGGCTGTTTTGACAGAAACAAGCCCAGTCATAACGGCTACCTCCAACAAAAATACCTTGATGTTTGTCCTTCTTCGTGCTCTTTGGTTCCCCGGGGGGGGGGGGGGGGGTACTCAAGTTTGGTTTTGGTAGGGGTGTGCCGCTGGGAAATTTGAAGTACCACCCATGCATATACCAATTTTCAAGAAAAAGGGACCCATCCATATACCCAATGCCCCAAATTTCGAAAGTTATACAAAAATTTAAATTTTCTCCGAAAATGTACGCTAATTTGGCGAGAATTACCTGATTTTTGTTTGAAATTTCGAAAAAAATCCAAAATTTGCGCCATTTTGGGGCAAATTTTAGAAAATTTTGAAAAACAGATCCATCAAAATACCACATTTTGCAAAGAAAAAGGACCCATTGGCATACCAGAGAGCCTGATTTTGCTACCCAAATTTGCGTCACCGGAAGACTATGTTTGCCCTAAAGAAGTGGATACATGGGCTCAGTGATGACAAATCAGAAGCCTGCTCCACAAGCAGTACTGGACCTTGCACATTGCAACTGCAACTCGTCTCAACTGTCAGAACATGGAGGATCCGTGCGTACTGGACGAGTCTGGAAGTGATTATGATGATGAAGATGGTGACAGCTCCATGGCATAATATACTGTCCTGACATTTTTTAAAATTAATCATGAGAAAGTTGACATTCGTTTTCGTTTTTATACTGCATATGTTGCCTACCTCTAATGGGAAAATCTTGATCTTTGGGGGTTATCCATCACAGATCTAGGTACAATAGACTTATTCCATTTATATTGTAACTCTGTCATATGTTATATGAAGCTGCATTAAGTATAAGATTAATTTAGATGCTTCATGTGACACTTCAAAAAAGTTTATACATTCCTTCAGACTTTACCATGCACATGTATTGCTATCGAGCATCTAAATGGGCCATTAGGGACTCTTTGTGTCCCTATACTGAGAATGCTTTTATCGTTACGTTCTTTTACAACCTACATTTCAAAATATGATGAACAACTAGCCTTATTATGACAATAATTACAATAAAAATGTGAATAGGACAATAATATGATACAATTATTTGTCACTAGACGCCATTTTTGAATAAACCGCCATACTTGTATCTGAGCAGACTACAATTTTGCCACCAAGACTTTTCTTTATCTATGTGGTGTAGGCTTTCATTTACAACCAGTTCTAAACCATCGTCACAGCAATCGCACGGGATACAGGTTGCGTCTCCATTATTCCCCACTATCAGGATTTGTCATTTTTGTCTTCTTTATTTTATTCAAATATTTAGAGAAAAAAGCTACGCATGATTTAAGACCGTTAAAACGGAATGCCCGTGTGTTTCGGGAAACAGACTTCTTTATTTATTTTTTTTGCCTTATCACATGATTTTAATATATGGACTTAATTTTTAAATTCAAAAATAGATATCAAACCAAAATAGCACTTGACATTACCACACTGTTCTAAGATAATCATCACAACCATTTTGCTTAACTAGATTGAAATCTTCAACATTATATTTGTAATGTTCCCCTATCAGCTCCCTAATGCACTTGGGTCAATGAAGAAATGGAATTATATAATCTGTTGACCATATTCGGGTTGGAAGTAGAGAAATTAAAAACAAGAACCATTGCTGGCCGCCATCTTGTTGTCGCTCATGAGGTAGAGTCATTGTAAATCAGGATTTGTTTGGAAATGGGCCTCATAGATAAAAAGATCTAAAGTCATCTGAAACAAACCTATTCATTCAGGGCAGAACCAAATCGCACCATGCGTGAACAACAAACCAATCAAATTAATATCAAGTCACGCAGCTACAGAACTGTCAAATCGCGCGAGCTCATGAGTATCGCATGAGTTGCGTTTAAACTTTATTCTCGGCGCACGAGACGTGTAAAAGTGAAAAGATTCTCTTCACGCGACTATAGTTCATCTTCTCTTGATGCATTGACTGCTTGTGCATTTTGTTTCACGCACACAAACCGAGTCTCTGTTTCAAACACACAAACTGAGTCTCTGTTTCAAACAGCGTCTATTGCGACTTGCTCTGCTCAAGATACCCTGATTTTCCCGCTAATCTGTTTTGAAGAGTCTCAAGCGACTTTCTAAAATGATCGCCATCCCATAGGGCACACGGCAGTCAAATGAAAATGGCAGTGATGATTGAGTCTCCTTTTTAATTTCTTTGGTTGGAACACACAATTATTGCGCTGTTACACTAGACCTTGCAAGCTTTCTATAAATGAGAGACATATAATGAGAGGCAAACGTGCTTTTTCATTCGCTGCACCACATCTCTGGAATACACTACCTGTCCGTATTCGCCATGCCAATTCTCTGAGTAGTTTCAAGTCTCAAGTAAAATCTCATTTGTTTAAGTCCAATTAGTTTTTCTTTCTCATCTCTGTTTTTTACATCTTGCTCATGTTGTAGTTGTAAGTCGTAGTTTATACATTATTGTAGTGTAAGTTTTTCTGTAGTTGTATCAAACTTTTGCTCTCTGTATATATTGTGTTTGTCTTTTGTAAAGGGCATAGAGACCTTTAATTAGGTTTATGCACTTAAAAGCGCCTCCTATTATTATTATTATTATTATAGGAAAAATCCCTACACTCTCCTTTTAGTCATTCATACTTGTGTTTTTGCAGGAGGCATATATGGACTACATTTTTCAACCAGGAAGATTTTCATTGCATTCTATTGCACGAGCTCTCAATGTAAGTAACTCAATAAGAATTGTGCTTTCTGATGATATGTGTTTTGCAGAAGTTTCTTTATCTTATACTTTCATAAAACCCCAACAAAAGTTATGCTTGTACAGGGTTCACTTTGTTTAGGAACATTTAAGGTGGCCTAGCACAGAAACGGTGTCGGACACAAGTGAGCTGATATCAGCGGTGTTGGACACAATTTCAAAGTATTTATCCCAGGCTTTTAGCGTACTGTATCTTGTTGCGCTTTAGTATAACGCGATCTTACACATGCGTCATTTTTATATTCACGCATAAGACCATCCGCATTGCTCCTGACGGCACAGGGCCCAAAGCGCACATTTTTTGCTTAATTTTGCTTAACATCTTAAAAAGTAAGTCGGTGACCATATTTTTTATTACGTTGTTTTAAAGAACTATATAAGGATCAAAACATATGTGAAAAAGAGAGAAATAGGGCTGTTTTTTAATTATAAGTGTTTTTGTCTGATTTATTTTGATTTTACCATAGAGGTCAATGGTAAAAAGTGGTAAAACATAGTGTTTTTGAAGTGGATTTTTCTCAAAAACTAAGTCGGTGACCCCCATTTTTTATTTCAGAAATGTGATCAGCACATATGAAAACACCATGTATCAAAAAATTAGAAAAATAAATAGAGGAATTCTATCTGTGCTAGGTCACCTTAAAGGTGGCTTCAGTGTGGTTGTAATGATGACGATCATGACATCAACATTTTGAGTGTTTTTCCCTATCGCAATTGTATGTAATATGAAAATTTTGAGGGGAAGCAGTTGGGGAACTTCAAAAATGTATTTAAAAATTGATAAATTTGGGACAAATAGTTAAATCTGACTCATCAACACTTATTTCTTAGATAATCATGGCAGTGAGATGCTTTACTTGCATGATTTGCAGTTAAAGCGCAGCACTCCGGCAATTTGAAAGGTATCAAGTTTAGCTCCAGCCATTATTCTGTGTTTGTCTAGCAACAAGCCAAAACAAAACCACATTCAAAGTAATGTGTTTGCCAATCATAGCCTCTTTCACAAGGTGTGTTAGAAAAACTCGCTAAACCGTGACGTAAGCAAGCGGACTCTGTTATGAGATACATAGCATATCCCTTAGGCAAAAAAAAAAATTGTTTGGTTGCCCTCCACCGACCGACCTTATTTTTCAGCCCGACCCAAACTTTTTTTTATTAAATTTTTTTTTTCCTAAAAAAATATGCAAAACTTACCAAAAACTACAAAAAAAAAGTTATATTTTTGCTTTTTCGATATTCAACCTTCAAAATGTTTAGGATGTCCCAAATCACTACAAGAAGTATTTGATTGTTTTGATTTGGATGTCACGGGGGAAGTTGTGAAGGCTGGAGCGGCCGATCGGCCTAGCAGTCCGTGGAAGAGTATTAAAAAAAAAAAAAAAGAACGACCGACCCTCTCTGAAAAAAGCTGTGGAGGGCAACCAAAGAAATTTTTTTTTGGCCTTAAGCTTGTATTCTACAACATTGTGAACTGGTGATTTTGTATTGTGTAAGGGCCTGTAATGATTTATTAAGACCAAGTCACAATATTTTTTTGTATATTATTCATGATTTTGGTATTATTTTTAGTTAATTTTGTTTCTACCACATGTACAAACCTTAAATATAAGTTCATTTGAATATTCAGCAAGATTGGGTATGTGGTTATGATTAGAAAAATACAAACTAATTTACTTCCCTGTATAGTCATATTGGTTTGTGTGCGTTAATTAGCTGCTAGCTACATACTTAAAAGTTAAATCTGCAAATACATTGGGTTGAACCATCAGAGCATTTATATGAAGAGTTACGACCGCACAACACTAAATCACTCCACGAATGGTGTAGGGGTAGAAAGTCCCGGTAAAAAACATAGGTCCACACGGATTATTTTGCAATG